>JABUQX010132878.1:20000-27955 GCA_015478945.1 Trachelipus rathkii | reverse complement strand
GGCATTGTGTTTATAATGTTCTAAAACCATTCGTGTTGTCTTGTAGCGATCTAGTTGGTCACTACAAATACAAATCAATTTATATCCCTTATCAGTAGTATATTAATTGGAAAATGTAGCCAATAATGACATGAAAATACCAGTGATTTTTCTTGATGATTGACGAGATCTTTATTGAATTATATTAGAGTAATAAATCTTTCAGAAATTATAAATTTTTTTTATAGAGAATAGGCTAATAGTTTTTCATTAGCCTGGACTATTTATGTTTAGGCCCTATTCTAGCTTTTGTGAAGCTGTCCTAAATATTTTATGTGAATTATGTTATTAACAAATCTTTGGGTGCAGTTGTGTTTGATTTGGCATAAATCTATATATTTTGTATGTTTGCATGTGTTTTATTAGCAAATTATCAATTTTAGGTTAAAGGTCTTTGATATATGGGCATATGGCTTCTTCCTCTTTCTATTTTCCATTTGTCCTTATGCCATTATTAGTAAGACCATAGCCAATTGTAGGCCTACTTGTTTATTTTAATGGTTTAGGTATTTTATAATAGGGAATAAGTCAGGTTCATGGCAATCATGAAATTTTACCCTAGGCCTTATAGAAACTATGAGGGTAAGTATTTGGGGTAATTATTTCCAATAACTGCCTCTAAACAGATTTTTATAAAAATCACAGCATAGACTCTAAAAAAATAGTAATGAAGAATAAAAAAAAAATTATTTGTCGGTCTCTTAGGAAAAAAAAGTTACAACTCTCAAAGTTGTAAAAAACCCCCACTATAGGATTTGTTATAAAAAAAAAAACGAAATTTTTTTTTTTGAAAATCACAGGATATACTCTAAAAAAATAATAATGAAGAATAGTGAAAACGAAAATCGGCAGTCTCTTTAGGAAAAAAAGTTACAGCCTCTGAAAGTTTAAAATTTCCCATAGACTTTCTATATAATAAAAATTGTTATTATTACTGATCTTTCCAGTCCTAGTTCAGGTTATGTAAGAGTGTTAATTATACACAGATTTACTCTTGTATACCTAACAAAACTTATTCATAACGTGAACTAGGAGGGTCCTAAGATGAGGCTACTAGACCTATCAAATATTGAAAAAGTCTATGTGATTTTAACAACTTTGAGATGCTGAAACTTTTTTTCCTAAAGAGAGCGACAAATAATTTTTTTTTTATTCTTCATTACTATTTTTTTAGAGTCTATGCTGTGATTTTTATAAAAATCTGTTTAGAGGCAGTTATTGGAAATAATTACCGTATTTGGAATACTGGAACCTTGGAAATTTAAGATTTTTTTTTTTAATAAATTTTTTTTTGCTATTTTTCCTCCACATTTAAAACGTTTGCCAAATGTTTTTCATATGTAAATATATATATTCCAGTATTCATTTGTTTTTTATTTTAAAAGTTTTGGTTAGGCTATAATAAGTTTTGTTAAATTTGTAAATTTATGTATACTTTACTAGACATTTCAAAACCTTACTTATTTTTGATTTTTAAAAAAAATTGATATATTGTATTTAAATAAATTTCATAGTTAAAGTAGGCCTATGATATTTTTCAAATGTACGCTTTCAAATTTTTTTAGGGTAATTATGTAGGTAAAGTGACTAGCATTTACGTAACTATTATATTAAAACTATAAACTTTTAATTTATAAAAGTAGTATAAAAAATTTTTTTTTAGCATTTTATTTATATTTAAAATTTATATGTTGAAAAAACAAAACAAAAACAAATTAACGCTCTAGAAGAAAATGCTAATTTCAATTTTTTTTTGTACGGAAAACAATATCTGTGTTTTCCTAATTTTTCCCTGATTGGGTATTGGGAGAGGTGAATTGGAATACTTTAAGTAAAACTGGTCTCCCTCCTTTTCTCTAATACACTTTTTATAATTTTTTTTCCTGAAAATCATGGGCCTATAGTAGGTCATAAGCATACAAATAAATGATAATGTAGCTAATTCTAATAATACTGTAATAATTAAATTAAAGTTTAAATAAAGCTTACTAAGACTTTCCTTGATGGGGTGAATAGAGACACCATATGGGGTGAATTCTCTTGGAATTCATATTTGTATATAAATTTAATTTATTTTAATTTTTACTCAGTATAGGTAATTGTTTATTATATTAAAATTAGCCATAAGTATTAAAAATCTCAATAATGATGCATAAAATAAGAATAAAAATGTGATGTGTCTATTCAACCCCATTCGTGAATAGGTACACTACTTGGAATTCATATTTTGCATATAAATTTAATTTTTTATTTTAATATTTACTTAATATAGGTAACTGTTTATTATATTAAAATTAGCTATAGGTAATAAAAATATCAATAATAATAACCGTCTCAAATATAATTATTAAAATTAATAAGTAAAATGTGTCCCTATTCACCCCATCATGATTTTTATATGGGGGTGACTAGGGACGTTAGTCCTGGTGATTTAACCACTATGTACTGTTTGAAACAAAGATTTACTTTGCCAGTTTAAATAGAATTTCACTCTTGAAAAATATGAGTTTTTGAGATTTAAATTGACAAAGTAAATTTTTGTTTCAAACAGTATATAGTGGTTAAATCATCGGACCTAACTTGTCCCTATTCAACCCCACATAAAAATCATGATGGAGGTAGTTGTAATAGACACCATTGTTATTCTTATTTTATGTATTGTTATTGACATTTTTATTACCTACAGGTACCGTAATTTTAATATTAACAGTTACCTATATTAAGTCAAAATTAAAATAAAAAATTAAATTTACATATAGAAAATATGAATTCCAAAGATAAGTTCTAAGCCTATTAACAACCCGCTGAATGGGGTGAATGATAGACACCCACATTTTAATTCTTATTTTATGTATCATTACATTTTTTATACTTGAAGCCGTTTTAATATAGTAAACAATTACCTATATTAAGCAGGGTTGGCATTAAAAAAATCTCTCCCCCCCAAAAGACAAAAAAGCCCACCTAATAAAATAAAAAAAATAAAAAACCCAACTGCAAGTGTTTTTTTTTAAATTGAAGCTATTATTTTAAACAATTTGAGAAATTGTTTTAAAATTAATGAATATTAAATTTAAGGAATCTACTATCCCGTTATTATTGTTCTTATTATGGGGGATTAAAATGTGGAATTAACATCGATTTCACCTGATAGACCTTTCCTAAAATTGTGAATAAAATGAGAATGAAAAATTTGTTTCTTTTTAAAAAAAAATTAATTACAAATGTAAAAAGAATGTGTATACTGGTAATTTTATTACTAGAAGTTGAGATTAAACTAGATTTCCATATTAAAAATACTAAAAGCTTTTCAAATAAATAAAAAAGTAAAAATTATTTCCTCTTTGGCTTATAAATTTACTAGAAATATTTGAATTTCCTTTATTTTATTAAATTTATTAAAGTAAATGCTAAAAAATAATAAAACACTACTATTTCGTAACAGTTGCAAAATGAATGAATCATGAATTATAATTCGAAACATATGACGAAATTCTAGCAATAACTATCTGGCTGTCTAAACCTGTCTTAGGTATTTATATATCCCTACTTATAAAAATATAATATGATCCATGATTATATATATAATTATTATATTATTGATTATAGTAATAATAATATTATTGCATATTAAGTATATATAGTATATATAGATAAGTATTTTCCCCTATAAAATAAATATATGACTGATACCCTCCTCCATTATATGTTTAGTATATATAATATATCCTCCAGCCACAAAACAATATTCCCCTCAAAAAGATTGATGCACCGGAAGTACCCCAAATGTGAGTTCAGTATAAGAACATGACCTAGTTACAAAGAAAGTCCCCCCATACCCTGTGCTCATACCCCTCACATGTGAGCCCATCACAGACAAAATTCATCCTAGAGCTATACAACACTGCAACAGACCCCACTTTTATATCCTGTCAATGTCAAAGAGTTCATCCCCTGGGCTATGCCCACGACCATGCCCTTTCCCTCCCCCTCCCCCCTCGCAAAACCTTGCCATTTACTATGATTAATAATTATGCACTCATCCTCTCGCTTCTTCTAAATTTGTTCCTTTTCTCTTTTACTGACTCAATCTATTTTTTCTTTGATTTCCAAGCCAGTTGATTACCAACACAGCTACCTCTATATATCAGCTGAACCAACCAACTATCATCCATCCTTTCCATATGACCAAACCATCTTAATACACTCATTAATTCTCTCATTACGCCTTTCTTCATACCACACAGCTCCTTTACACACGCATTTCGCATTTTATCTCTTCTCACACTTAACACAACCCTAAAATTACCCGTCTGAACAGACCACACCTTAGATTCTCCTTAATCTCCTTTTATTCCGCACCACAGTTTTTCTACCATACATTAACACCAATAACAACATACCATCATACAGAACCTCAGTGCAACTCAAGACTTGGTCCCCTTGCATCCATCAAGGATTTTTAATTGCACAAAGCACTTTCCAACCACTCACAACTTTCCTACTTCGTTCTGCATCATCTGTTTCCTTTTCATCCAACATATAGCCTAAATATTTAAACTCGAATACTTATTCCAGTTGCCTTACCATCCAACATTTCTCACTGCAGACTCTCCTCACCCAACACCATCACTTTATTCTTACGTTTACTTTCAAACCCGTCCTTTCACAACTATGTCAAACCCACCCACCAATCCTCTTAAACTTTCTTCAATTTCACCACACAAAACCAAATAATCTGCATACAGTAAACAGAGTACCCTTCACTCTTTTTCCATTCTCCATCAGTCCAACCACCTACCCAGTTACCCCCTGCATTTGATTCTTTCATCACCCCATCCATATGTAAATTAAACCTTCATGGAGACAACACATCCCTGCCTCAGTCTGCTATTGATATTAATCCATTCACTCTCACTCCATTTATTCTTACAAAAGCTTCACTATCAACATACATACTTTTGATTTCATTCAGAAGCCTACCACCAACACCATGTATCATTAACACCTTTCACAGAGCTTTCCAATTAATCCTGTTGCATGCCTTTTGCAAGTCCATAATACCTAAATAAAATTTGTTCTTTCATTTTCTTCATCTCATTTGCTTCAATGTCAAACTTATCTACAAATCCTCTACCATTTCTAAATACACCTTTTCTTCAGCAATCAGTCATTCAATGCATTTTTTCACCCAAAATACCAGTAGATCTTCTCAACAACTTTCTGTAGACTCATTCCACTTAAGTTTCTACAGTTCCTCCTATCACCCTTTCCCTTAAACAAAGGTGCTCTCACTGCTGTCCTGTCCTTCGGAACTACACCCTTCACAAATACTTTGTTATACTACTACCATATCCGGTCAATCACAATCTCGCCTACATTCTAGATCATTTCACCAGTAATTTCATTTATACCTGCTGATTTACCGTTCTTCAACTTTCTCACTCTACCCATTACCTCCTCCCTACTAATTACCTCATTCCCAAAATACTTACTTCTTACATCATATTAAATTAAAATTACGATAAAACCTATTAAAAGAATAAAAAAAAATTTGTAATTTGATTCTGTATCTTGACCAGATTTAAAATTATCAAAATTGTGATGAAAATTATTAATTTATAATTGATATTTAATAATTATTGAATTAAAATATTTATGAATTAAAAGTAATTAATTTTTTGGCAAGTAGTAAACCAGTTTTAGTTTTGAGTTCTTATTAATAAATAATCATAAATTTATATAGTAGTTTTTTTTGTTTTTTTTTAATCGATGCCACACCTTCTTGAAGTGTTGGAGTAACAGGGTTCACACTTTCTGGAAAGTCAAGGGGAAAAAAATCAGTCAGGGAAGGTCAGGGAAACGTTTTAAGATATGCTGAAAGTCCGGGAAATTCTGAAAAAGTCAGGGAAATTTTAAAATTTCAAAACATATGAAGAAATGATCCATGGACCAAGTTACATATTTTTGATATATATTTTTTCCTTACTGTATAATTGTGGAATGAGAGATGTATTTGATAAGTGAATGAAAAGGATGTGTGAGGAATGACATTCCACAAATCTACTTCTATTCATTTCCTTCTATTTTTAGTTCACTTTTACCTACTATTCTTCCTATTCTGTCCATAGAGGTTGCTCCAAGTTCATCCTTTCGATTGAAGGTGATTGGTATATGGATGTGTTTTAGACTGTATGTTAATCTGTTTATATAATTTTCTTTTTAGGGGTTTATATTTTTTTTTTTTTTTTTTGAGATTTGACGGTGATTTTGAATTTTTGTGCAGTTGAAGGTATTTATTATTTATTTATAAAATGACTTCAAACAAAAAACTAACTTTAACGACCAGTGGTTGGACGTCAAACTGAACCCACAGTTTATCTGGTGGTTGGGTAAAAGACCTGATAGTTCCAAGGTACACTGTAAAGTATGTAAAAAGAACTTTGATCTAACATGGGGCACCAAGCCGTAGTTTCCCATTCAAGAGGGAAAACTCATTTGAATTTATTCAAAACTCAGCAGGACCAAACATCATTGAAAAACTTTTTCGTTACGTTCTAATAATACAAATATTAGTGAAAATGTGTCCACTGAAAATTATGCCATTCCATCAACTTCTAATCATACTCAACCGATTGCAAATGACCCTGAGTGTTCTATTAATAACCAACCAAAACCAGTTTATCAATCAGTTTCGTCTTTTTTGCATTAAAGATGATGTTACAAGATCTGAAATACTATGGGCATTAAAGGTGAATTAAAATTCAAAATATTTTTTGATGGTGATTGTCCTTCTAAGAGACTTGATGAGTTTTTTCTTCTATAATACCTGGGAATCAATGTTATGCGGAATTGTAGCAAATTATTAAATTAGGACTGATATTTTCACATGGAAATGCAACAGTGGAAGGAGGTGATATTTTCACATGGAAATGCAACAGTGGAAGGAGGGTTTTCTGTAAATAAAGCAATTTTAGTGGAGAATCTAAAAGAACATAATCTGATTTCTCAAAGAACAGTGCACAATGCTATAAGATCTCATGAAAGTATTCATAAAGTTCCTATCACTCAAAAAATGTTGACAAATGTAAGAGCTGCCCATAGGTGATATGAAGAACATCTCAGAGTCAAAACAGAACCAAAAAGAAGAAGAGAATGAAAAGGTTGAAAAAAGAAAATTATCCATACAGATCAATAAACTTGAAGAGCAGAGAAAATGTTAAAACTGAAAGCTTTGACAGAAGAAGACGCTATAAAATTAAAAATTCAGATGCTTGAGAAGAAAAAGTTAACCTAAATCTCCCCATTTAGAATTTTTGTGATCATAGTGGATGTTATTCACCTAGGCTATTAATGTAAGCTTTTAATTTATTTTCTTTTTGTATAAATAAAACTGTTTACTTTTGGAAAAAATAAAAAAGGAGTGCGTTGGACGGCTATGGGGAAGGTATAGGCCAATTACTAAAAAAAAAATATTTTTTTAAATTCATCCATGATGATGAACAATTTCTAAAGTAAATTTTCAACAATTTAATGTATGAACTGAGTTAATAGGCTGCAATGATGATTAATAGATATTTTATATGCCAAAAATAACGAACACGCTGCGAACACGAACAAATTTGGTCAGGGAAAGTCAAGGAATTCAAATTCAAAATTTCAGTGTGAACCCTGAGTAATATAATTTGCTTATGATGTGAATTATAAAACAAATATTTCTCTATAATGTCAAAAAAAAAAAAAAAGTATACCATCGTAATATAATTACCATTTCTCTAAGTTAGGTTTGCTATCCTATGCAATCAGTGTTTCATATAAAGTTAGTTTATTTCTTAGTCTTATTCTTTACAACTTAAAGGTAACATAAAAAAAAATTTTCTAACCATTCAAATAAATTTTTGTGATGTTACAATTCA
>JABUQX010132878.1:0-15000 GCA_015478945.1 Trachelipus rathkii | reverse complement strand
CCAGACTTTTCAACAGCAAAAGGGAAATATTATATCTATAACCATCTTTTTACACTTGCAGAGTATCAAACTGCACTGGCAAATGGCAAAGACGGTCCCCTTGGCCTAGACTTAATTTTGTAATTAATGCTCCAGCATTCTTGCTGGATCTGTATATCAGAAAATGAATCAAATCCTCTTTTCCATCTATTTGGACTACAGCTTTTGTAATCCATATTCCCAAACCTGGGAAAGATTCAAAGTTGGTGGACAACCAGAGACCATTTTCCCTGACCTGTCATACTTGTAAATTAATGGAGAAAATGGTTTCAGGCTGCCTTTTCCCCTGTCGCCAAGCTTTTTCTAACTTCCAGTTTGGTTTTTGCAAAAATCATTTGACTGTGAATCTCATGTTAAAACTGGATCATGACATCCAAAGCCTTCTCAACTGGTGGGATGGTTCTTGGTGTCTTTTTTGACCCTGAAAAAACTTATGACACAATGTGGAGAGCTAGTGTTCTCCTTAAGCTCTACTTTCTCTGTTTTCGAGGATAGCTCTCTCCCTTTATTATATGCCTTCTGTCAGACAGATCCATCAAGGACTCAAGGTTCAGTACTCTTCTGTTCTATCATGCTACTTTACTCTGGATGAAGGCATTCTGCAGGGTAGTGTTCTAGGTGTATTATTATTTGGTCTTTGATTCAATGATAAGGTTACTTCTATCCCAGTGACAGTCAATTTTCTCTGTTGATGACCAGGCACTATATATTGATGATGCCAGGCTACATATTTTGAACGGCAACTTCAACTAGCTATTGAGAATATTTCACAATATAGTATTTCCCATGGCTTCCATTTCTCACCCACCAAAACCTCAGCAATACTATTTAGGAAAAAAGGGACTCAAACAACCTGCCACCTTCCTCCTGCCAACCTAACCATATATGGTTCACCCATTCCTGTAACTTAACTAGTCAAATTTCTTGGACTCATTCTAGATGACCACCTAACATACACACTGCATATTAAACTCCTGAAAATGACTTATTTCATGCTTGATCTATTGTCATCTCGCCACATCTTGGATTGCTGATTGTAAGTCCCTTTTATGTTTCCACACTGCCCTAATCTGATTGAAAGTGAACTATGACTGCGTAGTATATGGTCAGACCTCCCCAACTCTATTACACCTCTTAGATCCCATCCCATCCCATCTGTATCTCCACTGGAGCCTTCCAATCTTTGCCCCGGGTGAGCCTAAGTTGAATCCGATGTGATGCCACTCTCTCTTCAAAGGGAACACATCATTTGCACAAGTTACTTTCACTTTCAAACCCCAATACCATCTGTGAGAGATATTTCAGAATCCTCCTTGCTGGCCATTTGCAAACACAGTTTATAATATCCTTAGCTTCCTCAACATCTCTCTGCAAAAGGTGCTGCCATTCTCTTATGATGAAGGGTATACACTTTGGCTATTTCCTGCTCTAACCCTTTGCCTGGTCCTGACCTTTCTCTTAAAATCAAGCCACCCTGCTGCCTTGTTAAAGGCATCATTCCTCTCTCATTTGGCAGTTCACAGTGTATTTACTCCAGTGTTTACTGATGGCTTTAAAGCAGGGGACAGTGTGGGTTCATCTGGTGTTTTTCCCGACCGCAACCTCTCCCATGCCCTCTCCTCTCGTGCTTCAATTTTTATGGCAGAATTAATGGCTATAATGATTGCCATTTCTAGATTTTTATTCCTAACCAAGACCACTCTTATGTATTTATTCGTATTTGCTCAGTGTCCTCCAGGCACTTTAAAGCCCCCTATTCTAAAAGCACAACAGTATCCAATCTACAACAATTTCTTTGGCTGCTCCACTCTCATAAGAAGTAAATTATACTATGTTGGACCCCCTTTCATGTAGGAGTAACTGGCAATGAAATTGCTGACAGGGAAGCTATAATGGCTGCCTCTCCTTTTTGGAGCTGTTCTAGGTACCTCCCGGATGCCATTTGACAAGATTGCCTTCTATCAACTGAATTTTATCTTGCTCTCTGGCAAGTCTTATTGGCAAGATTGCTGGACAGGTGGTGTTCCTCTTACTGACAAAACCGCTTGCATGAGGTGATACTTTCTCTCCTCAGTATTGGCCATGCAAAATCACTCAGCCACTCCATTTCACGGTACCCTTCTTCCATCTGAAAATTTTGCCATCAGCATACCCCAATATCTGTCCACCATATCTTCATTGATTGTCCCCAACTGGACACCATTCACCATCGTCATTTTCCTATTTATGTTCCATAACACCTTCTAAAAGGTTATCCCATATCTTATATGAATCCTCCCACTTTAACATTAACTCTTTCTCTTATCTTCAAGAACTGGATATTCTTTATTAGCTATATATGATTTTGTTATGTAATAGGACTATTTATAATGTAAGGACATCATTTTATTTAGTTTTTGAATTATTTTTGACTGAATATTTATTTCGCCATCCAAATTTTCTTTGTCATTTGAAATATGTATTGGCCTGGACCCACCCATGGAGTTGATTATTCAACCCAGTGTGGCCACTTCTCTGTGGGCTGCAGTGGGCTCTGTACATGAACTCAAAAAAAAAAAAAATAAATAAATAATATATATATATATATATATATATATATATATATATATATATATATATATATATATATATATATATATAAATAGATATATGTTATTATAAGTAATATATATATATATATATATATATATATATATATATATATATATATATATATATATATATATATATATATATATATATATATATATATATATATATATATATATATATATATATATATATATATATATATATATAAAAATATATATATATATATATATATATATATATATATATATATATATAAACCAAGATTAAATGTATTAAGATCATCTCACAGTTGCATAAGAGAATGTTTTGTCCTTTGAGATTGTGTGTAAAAGCAGTCATTTTATTATAGGGCACAATTTTGTAATTATTTTGGTGTTCATTTGTATCTTGTCCTAATTCACAATGCAACTTTGTGGTACTATACTTTGCAATACACACACACACTGTATTATTTATTTATGTGGGTCAGTCATAAATATTTTGGTTGTTATTAGTTTTGTATTTTATTCTTAATGTACAATGTTTTTTCTGCAATAATTATGATGTACGTTTTTTTTGTTGTTTTTTTTTATGGTCTTAATGTATCTCATGATTTATTTATTGTAATGTACTAAATTATTTAAATTAAAATTTTTGTATACAATTTTTAACTTTGATTATAAAACTAACATGGTAATAATTATAACTGTTGTGTGAAAGAGGTTAAAAATGTTATAAGATATTGGAATACGCAGCTAATCAAAATAATTTTTGCAATGTAAAACTTCTGAGGAGAATAGGCAAAGGTATTTGTGTGTAGTTTAACGATGTATCATTATGTTTAAATGCAAATCAGTGAATGAACATTGACATCTGCACAAAACATATATACGTAAAACTATTATCTTCATTTACAGTCACGGATGACTGAACTTTTAGCCACTGTATTACTAGCACAAAGAAATCTTTCTCTATTGATATAAATTGAATGATTAATATACTTTAGGACATTTTTTTTTTACGCATTATCTTCAAAACTCTTTGTATACCATTATATTATATAAACATATATATTTGGGGTAAGACATTTGGAAAGTTTTGGGAATTTCATATGGATAAATCTATATTGTTATTTATGGGAAGATTTCATTGTTCATCACTGACAATGACTTTCCTTGAGCTTTGAAGATACATCTGAAAAACTTTTACTAATTCTTTATCCAAAACTTTTGAGTTGTGCTTTTTTGACTTCCTTTGAAATGATGGAATGACTACTATTGTAGTTGAAGAGGTATCATTGAATGTGCAGAACTCATTACCAAGGTGATTTTATTTGGCCTGAAGGTGTACATTACATTCTCTTACCTTCAAACTAAAACTTATAATCATTGGCTTAACTCTTTTTGTTCTTGTGGTATTAATTTCAGTGATCTTCTTTATAGAAATACCATTTTCTTTAAACTCTCAAAACTCATGCTACTTAAAGACCTATATCTTACCAAAATTGTGTAAAATCTATTCTCTATGATATTTGTAACTATTCTCCATTAAAAATGTAACAATCATAACAGTCTTTCTGGTTTCTTTTCTTTCCGCTCTTTTTGAGACTGCTATAAATGAAATTTCTTTCTTACTTTTTATTTCAGTTTCTTTGCAGCAGTCTCACCTTGTGTTGAAGCTTAGTTTAACATAAACCTTTGCTTCTTTCTTTTGCCTTATTGTTCTAATACTTCCTGTTCTTTCCAAATTTTTGAATATGTCTCTAATAGGAAGATTTGGAAGAATCTTTATACCTCATATTTTATTTCAGATATCTATTATGAGCAATCCTTTTTTCTGTTCCATCTTGACCTTGGTATAACAATGAATCATTTGCCATTGTGTTGGACAAATTGAAGTTTTTATAAAGTCTAGCATGAAGATGTTCTTGTCCAACCTATTCTCTTTTTGTATCTATTCTTTCTGGTTATTATTTACCTTATTTCTATTTCATTTTCTAGTCATTCTACTGCGGTTATAGATTGCTGCCATTCATTCTCTAAATCTTAATAGTGGTGCTTCTCAAGGCTCTACTTTATCATCTACTCATTACCTGATCTTCCTTAATGATCCACCTGAGTCAATGACTACGCTCTTCATTAGTACATTTTTTTATATTCCAAAAAGCATCCTAAGCAGTAGCAAATAGTCAATGCTAAGAGATGACCTTAGAACAGCTTATCTCGGATCTATTTTGTATTTTGAATTGGAGTAGAGAAACACGGTCATTTTCAGTGCCTCTAAAACTTGATTCCTTCATCTTTATACTCATCATAATCTTGTACATCACTGAACCTTCCTCTCTCCTTGATATCATTAGAGCATTCCTTAATAAACTTATAAGAGATAGGTGTTCCAAGGCGGTTTAAGAACTACTCTATTCTACTTGCCTGTTCCGTAAAGGTGTGTCATTTCCATCACATATCTGGGGTGGTTCCACTCACACAGCTCCTCATGAAAAGGTAGGAGTCTACTACTTTCAATTCTCCCTCTCACACTGATTCTTCACTCTAGTCACTGAACTATTGTGCAATTTTCCTTATATTATAGTTATGATGATAGACACTGCTCTTTTGAACTCTCCAGTACCACACCTTCATCCTTTTGAGTTGAATTTGTCTTACCTTTTCACATAGCCTCACCCTATCTCTTGTCAGCAGCTTTTTGACCTTAAGATTTAGCTGCTACTTTCATTCCTTCACATAAACTACTGAGTGTATTAAATACTCTCCCTTCATTTTTTTCTGTGGGTTGTGAGTTTTTTGTAACCTTAGGGTTTGAGGCTGACCAATACTGAGTATGCAATACAGATACAACTTAAGATATACCTCAGAGATGATTTCTTGAATGAACATTAAAAATTACTGTATAGCTTGACAATTTTTGCAATTGATTTATTACAAGGATCTTGGTTCTCACACACACCACTTAAAACAGTCAACTTATATGACATTCTAACATGCAAAATAGTTTCTCACATAGAAAGTTAGGTAACCGGATTTGACCTCACATCCTTGAAGATCTTAAGTATCCTGAATTGTTTGAGCTGAAAAAGAGTTTGCTATTAAGCATGATCTACATTCACAAAATTTGATTAGTCAGGAAACATATAGATCAATTTCCCCTGGGGTAGGAAGTGTACCTTCTAATTAAATGATAGGCTCAATGGTTGTAATGTGTGTGTGTTTGTTTGTGTGTGAAAGTGTAATATTTGAAATATTGACCAATTAAGTTTAAAATCTGGTTACCAGAAATTTTTCATATTTTTAACGAAAATAAATTTTCTTTAAATGTAATTTAAGTCTCTACCGTTTGTGGAATTTAAGAACTTGATATTAAAATGTTATATTGTTAGTTTCTAAGGACTTATTGATAATTTAAAATATGAATAACATATTCTTTTAGGTAGCTAAGAGCTGTAGCTCAAAGCTAACATCTTTATCCGCTGGACCAGTAGGTACTATTAAAATAGAAATGTCTGAAATGGACCTTTTAAATAAAAATTGGTTGGCTCAAATTGAACAGTCACCGTTTCCTCTGGTTTTCTTGCGTCCCTTAAGCAAGAAGGTGAGTACTCAACGAGGGAGAAAATAGTTGTAGTTCTAGAGAGCATGCGTATGATTAAAAAATCTTCTTGAATAACTTTCCATGGGCTTTTTTTAATGTTTTTATAAACGATCTCTCTACTTGTGTTGATGAGCTGCAATTTGAATTTTTTTTTTTTTTTTTTTTAAATGTATTAAATTCTTTCGTATATTAACTTTTTCCTATTTAAAAATTAATATAAGTGTTAAGGTTGCTTCAAAATCATCTTCAAAATTGTTTGCAAATATTTTTTCTTTTTTTCCCCTGTTGTATCATCATCTAACTCTCGCATGCATATGAAACTGTAAAACTTAATGTGTTTTCTTCATTTGATTCTTCAAGATTTGTTAATACTATTTTGACTTGTTTTAGTGCAGTTCCCAATTGTTTTAAATTCTTACCTAGATGGCTTATGATGATAGTCAGATAGGTGTTTTTTTTTTTTTTTTTTTTTTTTTTTTTTTGCATTTTTGTATAATAACTTTTGAAGATACCTTGAGCATGACATATTTATTGTAAGGGATAATTATGTTTATTTATTTTCTCCATTTCAATAGCTATTTTTAACATGAAACAGCTTGCCTATCTGAAATTTCTGATAATCAAATCTTCATTTCTTATAGTATTATTCTATAGTTCTATTATAGTTATTATTATAGTTCTTCAAGTTTTAAAGCAAATTATTGTTTTAAATTTTACTTGTGGACATTTCTGTATTGTATTCACCTGACTACTTAGTAGGGGGGTGAATAAATTTTAATATTTTGAAAAAAATGTTTCTGTAGTTTAAAATATATAGATTTGTAAAGTTTCTCTTAAATTATCTATAGTTATCTAGAAAAATGTAGATAGATATATAAAGATTAGGGCAGGGGTTGTCAACCTTTCATACACATGAAATTGATAAATACCGACTTTATAAATATAAAAAAATAATACTATTGGTTAATGGCTGGGTGCCTTTAATATTTAAAATCAAATATCATCACTGCCGATTGGCTACATTCAATCAAGGTTGAAATGCTTTTTGTAGCATTAAACGACATTGAAAAATAAGCGAATATTTACTGAAACTTTTCTAAAAACTTGGAAAACCCAACTAATATTTAGTTATTTTAACAATTTTCATGAAAAAAAAAGATACTTACTTGATAGAAAATATCCAGCTGCTTACTATCCATATATATTTTCCTTGAAATTTCCATAATTTTTTAAAAATATTCTGTAAAAGTAGCTCAATGTATAAGATGAAATTATTTTATGTGCAACATGTGGCATATGTATCATGGGTTTGCCAGCCCTTATTTAATATGAAAAAAATTATTTAATTGATATTCAGAATAAAATCAACTGGATATCATATATTTGGGTAAATTAAATAGCAGAAAAAATCTTACAGTATTCAGTATTCTTGCAGTAAGCAGCACTATTCTTAATTTAGTTTATTTTTGCCATATGTTACATTTTTAAACATTTGCAATTTATTATTATTATTATTATTATTATTATTATTATTATTATTATTATTATTATTATTATTATTATTATTATTATTATTATTATTATTATTATTATTATTATTATTATTATTATTTCTACCAGTGAGTGTAGAGGTAAAAATAAATTGAGAATAAACATTAAGCTAAAATTCAATTTTACTTGTAAGAATTTAAATTTTTCTATATGAATCAATAATAATAATAATAATAATAATAATAATAATAATAATAATAATAATAATAATAATAATAATAATAATAATAATAAAGCTGGTTAACTTATGAACTGTTAGTTACGCTGAAACATTAATATGTTTTAATATGTAAAACTTAGATCAGAAGATGTTATCAGTATGAAAATAATTTTTCCGTATTTAGTTGCTGTCAAAGTACAATATAAGAAGCAGTGAATCTCTCCAAAATACAAATGTAGTTAACTCAATTTCCGTTGGAAGCAAGGTTCAGGAAATGAAGCAAAATAATGGCAAAAACAAAGGGAAAAGCCGAACGAAAAAGGGTCGCTTTGCAAAAGGTACAAAATCATATGCACCATCTTCGTCTGATGATGTGAAGGATATAATAAATAGTGAAGTAAGTGCTTTATTATTATCATCATCATTATCATATTTTTTCCCCCAAGACTGGGGTAAGGTGCGTGCAATGCACTGGAAACAGAAAAGTAGTAGAAGAGTATGACACAAGTCGAAAAGAAAGCTCAGCCTTACCGCCCCCACTATACCTATTTGTGAGAACTCGTCGCAGTCAGAAAATCCATCCTAGAGCTTCACGGGACCGCGACGGACCCACACCATGGCATATCGTCAGTGTAGGGTTCATCCCCTGGCTCAAGTGAGCCACAACCATACCCCCTCACAAACCTCCGCCATTCACTCCTATTATGCACCTTTCTTTTCGCCTCTGCCAAACTCACATTTCTCTCCTCCAGACATTCCTTTACTGACTCAATCTACTTTTTCTTCAGTCTAACAGCCAGTCGATTATCAACACACTCACTACTATACATCCGCTTAACCAACCGACTATCATTCATCCTTTCCACATGACCAGACCATCTCATTTATTCTCTCATTTACCCCTTTCTTCACACCACACAACTCTCTAATACGTTCATTCCTCATTTTATCAATTCTTCTCACAACTAACACGCCCCTAAGATTGTCCATCTGAACACATTGTACTTTATATCTATACCTCTTATTTCAGACCATAGTCTCACTACTATATACAGCAGGTAACAGCATACCCTCATGTAAGACCCTAGCTCACTCAAGACTTAGTCCCTTTACATCCAACATATATCATATCCTAAATATTTAATATTTAAACTCAGACACTTGTTCCAGCTGCTCACCATCTAACATAACTTCACACTGAGGACTGTCCTCACTCACAACCATAACCTAACTTTTATCTACGTTTACTTTCAAACCCCTCCTTTTACACACCCTGCCAAATCCCTCTACCAATCCTCTCAAACTCTCTTCAGATTCACCATACAAACCAAATCATCCGCATATAATAGGTAGGACACCCTCTACTCACCTCCATTCTCCATCATTCTAACACCATTTCCTGCTACCCCCAGCTCTAATTCTTTCATAATCCCATCCATATACAAATTGAATAATCAAGGAGACAACACATCCCTGCCTCACTCCGCTATTAATATTAAACCAATCACTTTTGACACCATTTATTCTTACACACGCTTCACTATCGTCATACATACTTTTGATTCCATTCAGAAGCTTACCACCAACACCATATCACTAACACCTGCCATAGAGCTTCCCTATTAAACCTATCATACGCATGTTGCAAATCCATAGAACCTAAATACAATTTATTCTTCTTCTCCCTCATTTTCTTAATTATTTGTTTCAATGTAAAGATTTGATCCACACATCCTCTACCACTCCTAAACGCACCTTGTTCTTCACCAATCAGCTTTTCAGTCACTCGACACACTCTTCGAACAAAATACCAGCATATATCTTCCCTACAACACCCAATAAACTAATTCCCCTATAATTCCTACAGGTCCCCTTATCTCCCTTACCCTTGTATAAGGGTACTATTACTGCTCTCCTCTAATCCCTCGGAACTATATCCTTTATAAACGCTTTATTACACAACTTCCAAATCCAATCAATCACCATCTTGCCTCCGTTCTTGATCATTTCACCAGTAATTTCATCTATACCTGCAGATTTACCATTCTTCAACTTTCTCACTCTACCCATTACCTCCTCCTCACATTATTATTATTATTATTATTATTATTATTATTATTATTATTATTATTATTATTATTATTATTATTATTATTATTATTATTATTATTATTATTATTAAAAGACAAAAACGTCCTCTCAGAAGCCCATTTCTTGTCAATGTATTTCTTTTTATATTAAATTG
Source organism: Trachelipus rathkii (assembly GCA_015478945.1). Taxonomy (NCBI): domain Eukaryota; kingdom Metazoa; phylum Arthropoda; class Malacostraca; order Isopoda; family Trachelipodidae; genus Trachelipus; species Trachelipus rathkii. The sequence continues at coordinate 4,828 of JABUQX010132878.1, read as the reverse complement.
CTATTTTTAATGATTTATATTATATACTTTTTTGATTGATTTATTATTATTATTATTATTATTATTATTATTATTATTATTATTATTATTATTATTATTATTATTATTATTATTATTATTATTATTATTATTATTATTATTATTATTATTACCACTGATAGAGATGGAAATAGAGGGATATAGATATATATATATATATATATATATATATATATATATATATATATATATATATATATATATATATATATATATATATATATATATATAAATATTTATATATATATATATATATATATATATATATATATATATATATATATATATATATATATATATATATATATATATATATATATATATAAAATAGGTGGAAGAAACGGCAATGAATGACCCCCTTGATATATCTACAGTCAAGGAAGATAAACCTGACGTTCTCCATCAGGAAACAACTAACAATAAATGCTCAGTACAAAACAATGAATGTAATTTACCACCTCCGTCATCATCTGTAGTCAAGATGGATGTCGAAGATAAGGTAGTATACGCATTAATGACGTAGTTGGTTAGATTTGTATATGTTTGTCCAAATTGTAGATATGGATGTCCATCTAATGTGGGTGATTCTCACGCATTAAACTGGTTACGGATAATTCATTTGATATTCGTATGATATAAGTTTGGAGATGTAAATGTTTGCTTGAATGCTGATGTGGTGTTGTATATCCTTAAAAACATTTTATCATTCGTATATTGCCATAAATCATTTTTTAGCTCTGCTTGCACTAGGGTTGACTGAGCATCAGAATTTAAAGCACTACATCGCACCAGGACACTGGAATTGTGTGTCATATTGTACAGCACAAAAATGTGTGCACCACACCACGCCAAACCCAATGCATCATCCAATCCTAGCTTGTACACTATATATAAACAGGGCTGCAAAGCTGAGCCCCATCAATTTAAAGGTTTCCCCGCCCCAGTTATAACTTGCTTCAATTACAGTTATTGAAACACAGATTATTATTTATGAAACAAAATGAAAAAGAATGGTTGCTGTTACTAACCTTATTTATACTTAAAATTACAAATATAAGAAACATTTGATAGTGAATCATTTTTGCAACAGATTTGACTGCCTTCGATTTATTTTGCTCCTGTTATGGCTCAACTTAAAAATTTATTATCCTCCAACCCCGCAGGTCTCATTATTAATGATTGTTATATACATATTCATACTTAAAGATGTATCTAATAGCATGTATCTAATAGCAATAATCGGAAATGTTAAAAGAGAGAAACAAAGATATGCTGTAATACATAAGTAAACAAATGCCGTATTTTATGGCATTTTTAACCTTCAGTAGTAAACTTCTTTAAAAGGGTGTTATTAGTATTAGTAGCTATGGCATGCCTTTAATTCCTCGGTTGATATTTTTTTTTTTTTTCCACTACATTGTCGAGGTTAAATGTCATTTAGTTCTGTATTAATTATCCTTTTTATATATTCCTCCTAAAACGTATTTGCGTGGTTTTTTTTTTACGCTACATTGTCGAGGTTAAATGTCATTTAGTTCTGTATTAATTATCCTTTTTAATATAAACTAATATAAACATTAAATTCAGCAGTTTTTGTGATAGATATTTACATTAACAGCACCGAGTTTGTATGAGTTATTGATTATGATGTTTTGGGTCAGACCGCTTTGCTTATTCACTTCTAAGGTAAGAAGTTCCTTCACATATTTCAACTTACTCTCTTCTCCCCCTTTAGTTATATAACTACTAAGGCTTAACCCCCCCCCTCCCCCTGTTTTTCACTTGTATTATAAACCTAAATATATTGAGAAACAAAACTTCATGAAGTAAAAAATACTCAAAAGCACCAAAATTTTATCCATGTGCCATTTGAGTACTCAGCAATTAAGGGATGAGAAAACCGGGTGCTTTAAAAACTACGCTTGAAGCGTTCTTTTTTGGGGACGTGGATGGCCTAGTGGTTAGAGCATCCGGTTATTGTTAACTCTGCGACGCGGAGTCCAATGTTCGAATCCCGCTGATGGAGAGTAAAATCTCCTGTGACTCATTCATTCATTTTTTGTCATTATGGAAAGATAAAAATACTTTGGCAGATAACCTCGTTCTGTTTCATTCATTACATATCATCATTATTCCTTTAATTTATTATAATAATAATAGAAAAGATATTGGTTGTTTTTAATGACTCAAAAACTCAGTTCCTTCACATATGCTAAATTAACTTCGAAGGCACGCAACTCAACACCTTGTCTGTCGCCTTAATATTCTTTGTTTTTCTTTCTTGAGAGAATCGCATTGATCTATGTCTCTAAAGAGTATGTGTGTGTTTGTGTTCTGAGGTACCTTCAGAATTTCTTCACATTCTCAGTTCTTAACCAACCGACTATCATTCATCCTTTCCACATGACCAAACCATTATTTGTTATAATAAAATTGGAACAAGTGTCCGAGTTTAAATATTTAGACTATATTTTGGATGAAAAAGGATTGGTTGATGCAGAGTGTAGTAGGAAAGTTGAGAATGGTAGGAAGGTGACTGGTGCAATTAAATCCTTGGTGGATGTGAAGGGACTTAGTCTTGAGTGCGCTAGGGTTTTGCATGGGGATATGTTGTTACAGTTGTTAATGTATAGTAGTGAGACTATGGTCTGGAATAAGAGGTATAAACCTAAGGTACAGTTTGTTCAGATGGACAACCTTAAGGGCGTGTTAGGAGTTTGTGTGTTAGGGAGCTGTATGGTGTGAAGCCGGGAATAAACGAGTGTAATAAGATGGTTTGGTAATATATAAAGGATGTATAGTGGTTAGTGTGCTGGTAATTGACTAACTGAGGGATCGAAGTAAAAGTGGTTTGAGACAGTAAAAAGAGTGCCAGAAGAAAAGGAATGCGAGTGTGGCAGAGACGAGAAGAAAGTGCATAATAGGAGTGAATGGTGGGATCTTATGAGGAGGTGTGGTTGTGGGCCTGCCCCCAAGGGATATATATATATATATATATATATATATATATATATATATATATATATATATATATATATATATATATATATATATATATATATATATATATATATATATATATATATATATATATATATATATATATATATAATATATATATATATAATATATATATATATATATATATATATTTATATAGTATATATATATATATATATATATATATATATATATATATATATATATATATATATATATATATATATATATATATATATATATATATATATATTATATATATATATATATATATATATATATATATATATATATATATATATATATATATATATATATATATATATATATATATATATATATATATATATATATATATATATATATATATGAAAGAGATATATATATATATATATATATATATATATATATATATATATAGGTGTTGGAGTGTAAAAATAGTATTAGTGAAGAAATCCCAGTGTCCAATGATTCAGCATCCAATGAAGAAATTGTGGCAGTAGCAAAACCCAAAAATAAAAGAAATAATAAAAAGGGATCGAAGGGAGGTAGATCTTCAAAACAAAGGAAGGAGGAGGCTGTTCCTTCTGCGTTTATACAACCTCCTGCAGTACCAGTGGAAGTTGAGATGGAAGAGGTGATTATTATTATTATTATTATTATTATTATTATCATTATCATTATCATTATTATTATCATTATCATTATCATTATCTATCATTATTATTATTATTATTATTATTATTATTATCCTGCAAAGGGGTATTGATTCTTGTTGCAGTGTTATGCTCTTGGTGAATAACCTTAAGCGTGGCATAGTGACAAGAACCAATACTTGGGGGATTTCTTGCATCCCTCCGGCCTTAGCAATAAGCATGTGCATTTGTAACACGAATTCTTTTAGGCTTCTTTCAGTCCCCTCATTTTTCGATTATTATTTATATCTTTCAATCCTCCTCCTCAGTTTCTATCCTTTTTTCCCCCCCCTAAGAGGTCCTCCCGTTTTTCCCGTCACAGCCCCTTGGGCTATCCCGTGCCTCTTCCCGCATGGGTCTTCAGCCCACCCTACACTTCTTTCCCGTGGATGAGGGTACCGGGTAAAAACCGGTCTTTTCGCTTGTTTTTGACCGGGCCGCTAATTGTAGGGAAACCGAAACCTTGAGCTAACCGGCAAGGAGACTGTCCTGCACTTTGGTGTATAATCTCAGGCTCCGACGGGAAGTTGTGTAGGTTCCGTGCGGTTCACGGGGTGTAAACTGACTTGGAGTTCCGGGAGGCTCTTCCGAAGCCGCATCCACAGCCAACCCTACATGGCGGGGTCCGGGAAGTTGTGTGGGTAAGGTGCGCAACATGCACCAGAAACAGAAAGTAGTAGAAGAATATGACGCAAGTCGTAAAGAAAGCCCAGCCTTACTGGCCCCTTTATACCTTTTAGTGAGAAGTCGTCGCAGTCAGAAAATCCACTCTAGAGCTTCACGGGACCGCGACGGACCCTCACTATGGCATCTCGCCAATGTAGGGTTCATCCCATTGGCCCAGGTGGGCCACAACCATACCCTCTCGCAAAACAAAGGGGGCTTTCTCTTCAACTTGCGTCATGTTTTACTACTTTTCTGTTCCTATGCATGCTACGCACCTCATCCCCAATCGTATAGGAGGAAAATAATATATATATATATATATATATATATATATATATATAAGAAGTGGCGCACGAAAAACGCGAAAGCAGCCACGATATCGCAAAACGGTTAAACACCCGTCCTGAGGGGCCAAACGAAGTACAACA
>JABUQX010132877.1:0-19792 GCA_015478945.1 Trachelipus rathkii | reverse complement strand
CATAGATCAAACACAATCAAAATTTGACAATTGATTTAGATACCTGGTTATTAAGAGTAAAGTTGTTAGTAGTGAAGCATAGGTCCCGGACAATGCTTGGCTTGGGAGTTAACGAGGATCTTTTTCTCAACGCGAGACTTTATCTTCCGCGCTTGGCTGATCACGATACCTATATGGGCATGTTCTTTGCAAAGGATAAAACGGTACTAGACAAACGTCCCGATAGAAACATAAAACAGCCAGAATTGATCTTTACATGTAGTTTTGCGCCTCGGTTTGTCATAAAAGGAAGACGACGAAACATATGATCCCTGCAGTAGAGGAAGAGATTTTGCAAGGGGCTAGATGAGAACTTTGGATTCATTGAAAATAAGTTTTCAAGGCATAACGTTTCTCTTATAATTGACTGCCTGAAAGAGGTTGCGAGGACAGCCCATATGATTATCCTTAATTAACGTCTGAGCAAGCACAGACCTTGTCACAAAAAGATTTTTCTGCTGAAGTACGGTATTGGGAATCTCTGTTAATTATTTTAGTGTAATGAATCCGATCCTAACAAATGCTTTTGTTGTTTTTACCAAGGCTGCGAAGCAAGTAAATTTTTTGTGAGCTCCAATCCCCTCTCAGACTCCATCATTTCAAAATTTTCGCCCCGGGCTCAGAATACCTAAATTTTCTCTTACAATTATTACAAATATAAAAAATATTTTATAGCAAAAAGATTTATATTGCTCCGGCTCCGCCTCCTCCTCCAGCTCAGGTCATGAAGTCGTGACTTTTCATAATGAGCAGGCTTGGGCAAAGGGTAATTCAAGGAGGACTCAATATCCGTAGAGAGTGCTGTATTCTACTCGTGATGACGCTCAATCACATCTTAGTATCAATGTTTCCCAGTATCCAAATAAAGCAAATTTTTTTCTAATCATTCATTGATAAGATCATTTGTTTGGCCTATTTCAAATGATTTAGCCCATGAACTTCTATCTCTGGGGTTTATTTAAAACCTTTATTATATTCATCTACTGTGGATCGAATAGAAACTCTTCGCTGTCGAATTGTGACAACTTCTGAGAGAATAAGCCAGATACCAAGAGCGTGAAACATGGTACGGTATAGATGAGTTGAAGGTGGACAATTTACATATTTACTATAAGATAATATGAAGAACATTGCTTTTCTGAATAACTAAATCTTAATAAATCATGCTATACTTGTTAAACCTGTTCGAAAACGTTTCTTAGCTCTAAAATCAAGCATAAACTACTTCATTCTTATTTTCCGTGATATTTGCTTCTAGAATTATCAAGTGTATTCTTGAAACTATATATTATATATAACATACGATATATATATATATAGAGTATATATACTATATATATTTACTATATATAAGATCATTATAATATAATATATATTAATTTATAATATATACTATATATATATAATATATAATAATATATATACTACTATGGTATATAATTAGTAAACCGTTATTAAATGTCTTATATGATGTCATTAATCTTCAGTGTTTTATTTTTCATATTTTATTAAATAGTCCTATCATAGGAAAGATAATATGTATATTATATATTATATATATATATATATAATACTTATAATAATATATAATATATACCATATACTATATATTATACTATATATATATATATATACATAGTATATAATATATACCTATCACTATACTTATATAATTATATTAGATATATATATAAATATATATAATATAATATAATATATATATATATATAATATATATATATTATACTAATATACTAGTATAATTAGTAGGTTTCCGTCTCATATGAAGGATGCTGGCGTTATTTACATAAGCGTTTTGTTGTACTACTTAATAGTACATAACACTTGTTTTTGCCTTTTTGTATGAACAATTCTTGAAGTTGCTGTAAAACAAAATCGTATCACGTTTCAAAATTCATTTCGTCCTATTTATATTATTTATATATATATATATATATATACTACTATTATATATATATATATAATCTGTATATATATAATATAGTAGTACCGTATATATATACTATAATATAGCTGATTTGCTCTAATTATAAAATTATTTATATATTACTAATTAATATTTATAATATATCAATTGATTGTTTGCATATATTTTATCTCTAACTGTGTCTTTTTATTGTTTTTTACTGCATTGTATTTTAAAGTATTCGTTTATATTTTCAACCAAATATATTATGACTATATATACTTAATATATATATATATTATATTTATATTAATATATATATACGATACTATATTATATATATATAGCTATATATATAATATATAATATAATATTGAAAGTCGATCTCCAAGAGCAGAGATGACTTATGTCAGAACATTCACACTTTGAGTTTTGGGAAATTAATAAACATAATATTAACACCTAAAGGGATAGGCCCCTCCCGAAATTATCTAGACACTAAATATTTTAAATTGCTTCTCTGTGCTGCATATATAATTATATATATATATATATTATACTCATATACATAATATATATACCTTATATATATATATAATATATATATAGATATTATATATAGTATATATGATATATATATATACGCGTAATATATATATATATATCAATATACTTTTTTACTAATCAGAATATTATATTTTATATTATTAGAATTGAAATTTCTCTCTGAGTTAATGTGTAAAATTTTATATTATATATATATATATACATATATATATATATATATATTATATATATATATATATAATATATATATATATATATACTACTATAATTATATATATATATATATATATATATATATATATGATTTTTCAGCGCCCAAACCCCGGGACAGCAAAATGGGGTCCCTTTCGTTGTCCAGCACACTGGGTCACATGACCCAGTACAGTCTAGATCTTTCAAAGTTCTCCAAAATGCTTATAGTCAGCCAGATCCCTCAGGTGAATGATAAAAAGAGTTTCTTTTTAGCTAATAATAATAATAATAATAATAATAATAATAATAATAATAATAATAATAATAATAATAATAATAATAATAATAATAATAATAATAATAATAATAATAATAATAATAACTATTCTTCTACCATTAGTTCTATTATTAATTTAAAACCTTTGCTTTAATACTAATACGAAAGAATAGTGTCGCGGAAAAAGTGATAAAGATTGTTACTAAAGCTGGAACACCTGTGAGGAAGAAAGATATCAGCAGTCTGGACAGAGTCTCAAGAGTTTTAAGACCTTTAGTTGTCATTATTGCATGAGATTTGCAAGATAAATTTGTTAATTACTTGGAGACCAAGGGAGGCGATGAAAGACTCGAAAGATATGCGAGAGTTCTGAGCTGTGTTTGAGAGAATGTTATATAAGAGGTTGAATTTTAAAAATCAGAATCCTGCTAGGGTTTCTCCTCCACATCGAAAGATCCTACCGAGGTCAGAATAATGTTGTAAAAATTATGAGAGTCGATTCATCGTCATGTGAATGGATCGAACTATAAGAGAAACTGAGGAGGTCAGCAATGAAATAAAGCAGATATAATATGCCAGATGAGAGATCAGATGGAAGAGGAGGAGGAAGATTTCCGAAATCAACCAGGATAGAATAAGTGACAACTGAATTACGAATAGTTTATCCTTTTCAGATGAAATCTAAGCTACAGGAAGATACGAGAGAGTGAAAATAGACAAGGCAGTTTCAAAGGTGTTATTACAGAGGTTTGCAACCTGAAGCTTTTGTCAAAATGAGAATTAAGTAACTAGACCATTTTAGCGTAATGAAAGTCCATTTATCTTCATTAGCATCACTGCAATGATTCCGAGCTGAATAAAAATAAGCAAATTGATAGGGGATAATTTTTAATTCCGATATGCATTATCTAAAGCCTGAATGACACAAGAACCAGTATAGTATTATCGAAGTATGGATTTTTGATAGAAGATAAAATGAACTTTCTCATTTAAAAATCGAGGTTAAATTTTTCGGAGAAAACTGAAGTATCCTTATGTTCTAGCCAATTTCTACTCAATCCTTCATAGAAACGAAACGAAATCTTTTCAATTTAGGTTATCGTCACTTGCAAAGTTTCCTGCCTGCCATTATCATTTACAGAGATTATTGTTTAAAGAAAAGGTTGAAGATAAATCCGAGGATAAAATCCCAAGTTCGTATCATTATATTTCTTCTCATCCATTAAAAAAGTGAATGAAAGGTTCATGCTCGTACACATGCAGATTCAAACCCACCATTTAGTTACAAATGCATCCAAACCCACCTACTACAGAAAAATAATTAAAAACAATGTAAAACGAAGCCACATACTAACTCTATGCACTAAGTCTAGATTCGTATTTAATTAATGACAGCAGAATGTTTCAATGAAGAACACGTAAGAGATTAACCTACCCTAAAAACTAACAATAAAAAGTTTCAGGTGATTATATATATATATAATATATATATATATATTATAGTACTGTTATTATACTAAAATATACCTATATATATATATACTGTATATTATATATAATATATTTTATAATATATTATATAGATATCTATATATATAGATATATTATATGTATATAGTATATAGTATATATAATTATATATATTAGATATTATAACTATATATATATATATATATATATATATATAACTATATATATATATATAGATAGATATATATAATATACATAATATTATGATAATATATATATATACTATATAAAGGGTTTTAAATTAAATTTTTTGCAATTTTTTAAAAAGGGTAGGGGGATTTTTTTTAACAACTATTTTAAAAGTCATTTTTTTATTGAAATTCCATTATTAGCATGAATAGATTATAATAATAATAACAATACCCTAAGAGAATATTATATCTAAAGCATACAAGTATGCAATTTTTCTTGTGGAAATCATTTAGAAATATAAAATTAGCTTTTCATCTTAAAGAGTGACATGTAAAATAAAATAAATAACACCAATAATAATAATATAAGTCCTACTATATATATATGATACGAATTTATAATAGCTCCTATATATATATATATATATATTATATATATAATTATAATAATCCTATAAATATTTACTTATAATATATTTTATTATATTAATATATAATTATATAAATATTTGATATAATCTATATAACTATATACATATCTATATATAGTATTATATAGACCTATATAGACTATATATATATTAAAAATATATTATTATATAATATATTATAGTATATCGAATATACTATATTTATTATATATGTACTGTATATATTATATATGTGTGCTGTGTGCGTGCATGAAGCTGAGGTTGTGGTCTACGCGAGCCTTTCTTTTAACTAATCGTGATCGTTATTTCGAGCGTTTATTTGAATCTTAGTCCGGTAAATATCTCTTTAAATTTCATTACACTCTTGGTTCATTTAGTCCTGTAATATTTAGAATTATTAATTAGTTAAAGGACATATACTCTTTGTATTTCTGTCTGCTTTTTAGGTTTCTATGCGCGCGCTCACGACATACGAACACACACATCACTAACACACACACACACCACACCCCACACACACACGACACACTACTTTATGTAGACACATATATACTGGCTATAGTGTTACCTCTCTTATACTTATATACTCGTTATTTCCGCTGGACTCTATCTAATTAATATATAGGTATAAAATCATAATACTAAATATTACTATATAGTATATATCTCTATATATATATATAATAGTATCTATCGACTAGCACTACTATATATTAATTCGCACCCTAAAAACGAAAAGCTATAAATTTACTGAATAAATTCGTAATTGGTGGACAGACACAAAAAGCAATGCAAAATAATTGGTATATTGTAAAATAACACCTTTTCAGGAAATTATCGAAGTAAGACTTTCCAAGCTTGAGATTTGGTCTGTTTAATGTACTTTTAATAGATAAATGAAATGTACAGGCTGGTGAATTAATTATAAGGATTTGCACCAGGATGCCCTATCGGGCACCTCTCTCTCTCTACTATAGTGGGCCAAAGTTACTATAAAATAATACACTATCATAGTTTTAGGTGTGGCTTTTATTTTGATCAATCAACCTTTTTCTTTGGTGCTAAAATTTGGTTGTCTTATTTTAATTTATTTATTTCATATTATAGTATTTGCATATACAATAAGATTATTCCTTTAACGTATGCAACTAACATTATTAAGTATTGCCTAAGCGCAATACAGGTTCTTTTTTTTCAATTCTTATGATTTTGGGTTTTAAGAACTGAATAATGATCATGAACCAAAAGAGTAAATAATATCTTAACCAATAAAATATAAAATTTTACAACTGATTATTGAGTTTCCTTTAGCACTATTTTTAGGCATTGTTAAAGATTTTTTTAATAACTTTTAAATACATTTGGCAATTGTTAATTAATTCTCTAAACAAAGTAAGTACACTTACAACAAGAATTATATAATTAACAAATATAATAATTTGTTCATCAATTTTCTTTTAGTTCTTAACTATTGTTGCGATATTTCTCCTGTGAATTGGCTACTGTTTGATATAGCTATAGCATAACGGAATTGTCCATTTCCTTTCTGTCGTAACAGGATGTAACAAGGGAGGAGTCCCTCCTTCCTCCGTGCTATTTACCCTTTACCCATTTCTACCTTCTCGGGACGACAACGTCTTGCTTCATTACCATACCTGTCAGGAGTCTACTATTCCTCACTATTTGGAATTAAAATTAACTTTACCTACAAAAAAATCATACCTCTATTTTCACGTTTTAGTTAAACTTAATTTACTTTTGTTCTTTCACCAGAAATTTGCGTTTCCACGGCTCATACAATAATTAATCAAGGGACAATTATAATTAACCTTGATGTATATTTTACATTATTAAAATTTTATTATTATTATTATTATTATTATTATTATTATTATTATTATTATTATTATTATTATTATTATTATTATTATTATTATTATAATTATTTTGTTAAAATAATTATTGATTATCTTATTACTTTCGAATTATTTTTCAATTATATATTACTTATTATATTATTATTATTATTATTATTATTATTATTATTATTATTATTATTATTATTATTATTATTTCATCGCTTCGATCGTTTTATTCCTAAATAAAAAAAATATTGAACCCATTTTTTTCTTAAATTAACTACTAAATAAAAACTAAATTACTTACTAATAGTAATATAATTAATCTTAAAAACATTCTTCTATATCTTATTTATTCACTTTCATATTATTTCTTTTCAAATCGTTATTCTCTTATTTTATTATTTTCTCTTTTTTTCGTTCGTTTCCTCCTTTCTTCGTTCTTTATAGGAGTTTGGGGAAGTTTTGCATGAGTCCTCACTTTTTTGTCCATCTCAGTTGGTTACGTTGGTTTGGGGAAAATGTAAATACTTCTTGTCTTGTCCCGACTCTTCTCGTTTTTACAGTTGTTTCTTGTGTGGTTTCTTATGACAGATCCAGATCTCGTTAGGGCTAAAAGTTTTAAGGTCTTGAAAAAGTTTCTTTCCACTTCAGCATTGTCCTTGTTAATGTCCTTCTTGGCTGTTGTTTTTCGCTTGCAATGATTTTTATTAATTAAGGTATTCTTGAGTACATCTGTTTAATATCAGAAGGATGGGTTTCCCTTGTCAGTCCGGACGGTCGCCACATTAGTCTTTAATTTGGGTCTTGATCAAGCAAACCACCAACTAAGAGATTTATATTTTTAATTAATAAATTAATCGTAAAGGTGGACGACCAGCAATGCAATATGATATTTTAAAATATGATATAATAAGCGAATCTTTCTAAACGCTATATCTGATCTATTGAAATTTTTGTTTTAATGCACTTTTAATAGATAAATGAAATGCAGAGGGCAGTGAATTAATTATATAGACTTGCCCGAAAGGGCACCTCTCTCTGCTCTGCACTGTCGTTGCTCCAAGTCACTATAAAATAATACTCAGTTTTAGGCGTGGCTTACCTCCTATTGTTAACCGAAATTACGGAGTCTGAGTACTGGTAAAGCAAAACTTACTTTGTTCCCTTATACTATTTAATGTTTTAATTACAGTGTTTGTTATACAGTAAGATTATTCCTATAACGTACCCAATTAACATTATTAAGCATTGCCCAGTTGCAATATATATATATACTAGTAATATATATCCGATAATATATTAACAAGTATATCTTACCAAATTATCTTAATATTAACTATCATATATATAATATCTATACTTTATTACTATAATAACATTATATATTAATAATATATACGTGACACCGACTAGTGATATATTTTAACTATAATATAATATAAATATATATACTGGATATTTAGAATTATTTTGATTCGTTAAATAGCTTTCCTATCACTTGTACGCACTTCTAACCTATTACATAAAACCGGGCCTCTGATGACGGGCTCATAGACACGACTCTGAACATGGCCAAGCACAATCAGAGTCAAAATGTCGATAGGCGTGAGGGCCAACATCTCAAGAGGTCAGAAGAAGTTGGGGAGCGTTAATTTTGCAAATCGAGAACTCTTCAAGGCGGAAAACCGACCTACACAGGCGCTCCATCCTGTCCAACGGCGAGATAAAATCTCAGTATCAGCTTAGTGTTCCCTAGCTACCTCTCATTAGAGTCTAGACTAGATCAAAGCCGGATCTCTCCAGGCTCCGCCTCTCGAGCTCTCTACTTGAGCGCACATCTGTGCATGTACGATCAGTCCGCATTCCCAGACACATCTGCATTCCCCCACGGCATCTCATACTATGCAGCTCTAATACGAATACGTCTCCCAGTTTCAATGCAATCTCAGATGCTGAATGCACAAATATTCAACAAGTTACCACTACACGCTCATACGATGGGTAGCGCTCACTACAGGCTCAGGTCGACTGACCACTATCGTTTAAGACCAGTGAGCGTGCGCCTCTACGAATAAGATCAGCATCCCCCACCAGATTGTGATACGTGCAGGCCTGAACTCGCCGCCCCGTAAGAGAGCACTACTTATAATGACTGTAGAAGTAGCCAGGCATTTGACCATGTTGTGATGTGCAATAGTCGGTTATTCCATCTAACCTAGCGTCTCCAATGCTCTATTATTGGTAGACTTTACTCTTTAATCAGAACTGGCAACGACAACACACCCTTCACACGACCTGCATCCTGATACAGAATGGGATGTTTTGAAAACCGCAGGAATATAGCACCAAAGATTACACCCCGTACTACTACACTAGATGCATTTTCCCATTTCGCATAACTTTTACCTAATAATTTTCAACTATGTCTATTTCTACCACAAGTGTGTGTACCTAGAAGTAAGTAATGTATCTAGTGTTGTTTCTGAACATCCGATCGATAAACTACTTTCCAATAATTGATAAAATACATATATAAGTTTTTGCAACTCCTAGATAACAAAACATAAATCGAGATAATTAAAAAAATATACCAAAGTTTTCCAGCCAACTTGCTAGAATTCTTGCGAAAAGTACCATTGAAAAGCAAAATGAAAAAGTTTATAAACAAGTTTGCGAAGCTGTCAGACATGATGCACAAATACCTCTGCACAGACATGATGGAATACTTTCTGAGATTGAGAATAGCATGCCTTGTTTTTTTTTTTTTTTTTTTTTTTTTTTTTTTTTTTGGGGACAAATTTACGATTAGTGACCAAAAGTACGATAAAAACTTTTATGGGCATAACCTGCTGAATAAAATTCTTTCCTCTTCTACAAACGAGAACACTAAAAATATTTTAAATATAGTTTTAAACTCCAAAAAAAAATTTTATAAAAATACTGGATTTTATTAAAGATTACAGTTAACATTTATTTTATCTTAGTTTGGCTAGTGTTACGTTTACTCAATGTTATTGACTCATATCATCATTACTCATCAAATTAATCATATATTAAAATTGCTCTTTAAATGCATAATAAGCCCCATATTACACTCACATTTCCAATAACATGATATATATTTCAAAGTAATGATGTTGGGGATTTAATGCGGATATCCGAGAAATTTGGGTTTACTTCGTTCTATCCTAGAGAGTTAAGCTAATTAAAATGCTAAATAGAAATAAATAATAATAATACATAATAGTATAATAATAATAATAAATAAATCAATTTAATATAAATAATAATAATTACATAATAATAATAATATTCACCTTGCCTCTTGATGCAGGTCCCCCAATAGAAGCGAGCTCTGAACCAAGGAAGTACGCTGGATCTCACATCCCGTCACGGTCCTTCAGAATGCTTCAGACAATGACAGACCGATGTACGTACTTGGTTTCGGATTCTATATTGTTTTTTACAATTTAATAATGGAAATGTCTATGGTTAATGTTATTTTCAGCACCCAAATTTCACTATTTTTATGTGAAATGGAATTTGATCCTTATCAAGTGTTTGATTGGTGCTTTATTGTTATTATTATTTTTTTCTTAATTTTTAATATTATTTTACTTAAACTTTTTTCTGATTTTATAAAATTTAAATCAGGCTAAACGAATTAGAATATGGAAAACAATTTTAACCTAACTTAAATGCAGAGATCTCTTGTATGAAACTTAAACTATAAAGCATATATATATATATTATATACTACTCATATACTCCATACTATATACCTATTACATATCATAATCGTAATATATATAATATAACTATTAACTCGGATATACTTATAACATATTATAAAATACACGCAACTACTAGTAAGGGTAGGGAGGTATGATACCTATAACTATATATATAATAGTATTTATAATATATATATTATATATTACTAATAGTATTATATAATATACATATATATATACTTACTGTGTTATCGTATAATATATAAATAGTATCTCATATATATAATTATATATAATACATAATCATACGTATTATATATATATACATATTTTGATATATAATTTTTAATATATATATATATATATACTATATATACTTCATATATATTGTAGGACGATTAATTTATAACTATAATATTTAATATATATTATATATAATGTAAATATATATCTACTATATATCAACATTAGCCAGTAAATGAAGAGCTGATAGTGAATGTGCGTGGGTTTGATAGGTGCAAGAAGAAAATTATTAGGCACCTCAAATAACTATTTCTTCCTATACCACCAACCCACAAATATTCATTAGCACCCTCTTTAGGTATTAGTATGTCCACCGTGAGAAAAGATGAGGAAAGGTAAATCTGCATATAGAAGTTTACATACTGAAGTGAAATGATCAAGAATGGAGGCCAGATGTGATTGACTGGATATGGAGATTGTGTAAGCAAAGCTTTTATGCAGGGTATAATTCCGAAGGATTGGAGGTTTCCCCTCGTCAAATAATTATCCTTATAATAAGAGGTAAGCAGAGAAAATGGCATTTGAAAATATAAAGATTTAGTTTATTAGAGTGTTGTAGGGAATGACTATACTGCTGGAATTTTTTTTTTTTTAATTGTGTGTAGAGTGGTTGAGTGACTGATTGGAAGAAACAAGGTCACTTTATTAAGTATGATAGAGGGATGTGGTAGATCAGATTTAACATTGCCAAAACAAATTGATTGAGATAATGAGAGGAAAGAAGAATAAATTGTTTTAAGGTTTAAGCTGCGCATATGACAGGATTATAGAGAAGCTCTGGGCAGGTGTTAGTGAATATATTGTTGTGTAGGTGGAAGGCTTCTGAATGGAATCAAAAGTATGCAGCTACTAACGATAGTGAAGAGTGGCGAACGATAGGGGCGAATGAGATTGAAGGTGAATTGTTTAAATAATTAAACTCAGCGGTTAGTCGAGGCCGAACGCTGTTATGTCTCCTTAGCTATTTAATCTTGTTTCATAATAAGAGTGTAACGATATACAACTGGATAGTGATACGGGAAGATGTTACACTGATGGGGAATGAAACAGAGTTGAGGGTGCCCTGCTTATTTTGTGGGGCGAACCTGAAGAAAGTTTGGGAACGGATTGGTAGAAGGGTTTAGCAGGGGTGTGTATGACAAGGCACGGGGTTTGGACAAATGTAGAATTAATGTAAGGTCGATCGAGGTGAGTGATTATGAGAAGTCCAGCATTCTGGTGCAAGACCACTCGGGAAACGGGCCTCATGAGCGTTTGAAGCTAATTCGCGTGAAGCAGAGATTGTTACAAAGAATACTGACCGTTTAAATATTTTAAGCTACATGCAGATTAAGGAACGATGATGCAAAGTGTAGTAGGAAAGTTGCAAACGGTAGAACAGGTGGCTGTGCAGTTAAATCCTTGGTGGATACAAAGAGACTAAGTATTGAGTGCACCAGAGTTTTGCATGAGTGTATGTGATTAACGTATTTAATGTATAGTCTAGTGAAACTGTGCGTGTTGTAATAAGAGGTATGTACGAATCATACCGATACATTGTGTTTATGATGATCATAATCCGCATGGGCTTGTTGAGGTTTGAAGAAGAAATTAATAAAATAGAAATGAACGGGTGTTAGGGAATTTGTAGTTTAAAAGAAAGACGTAAATAAAAGAATAGACACAAAAGTTGTATTAAGTAGTTTGGGTCTATGGATAGGACTATGGATGATAGTCGGTTGGCTTAAAGTGTGCTGTGAATCGACTGACTGGGAGACCGTAGAATAAAAGTGGATTGAGTTAGTATAGGAATGTCGTGAAGTAAAAGGAAGTGAGTGTTGAAAGGCGAGAAGAAAAGGTGCAAAACATAGGAGCGAATGGTGGGGTGTTTTGTGAGGGGGTGTAGGTTGTGGGCCTGACCCAAGAGTTGAACCCTAGGGTGGATTTTTTAACTGTGACGAACTTTCATTTAAGGATATGGAAGGGATGTGTAGGGGGCGTTTTCTTTCGACTGGATTAAGGTCACTTTTGCTTCCTGAGTACCCTTCCTTTCTGTTATCCAGTGTATGGTATCCGAAGCCTCCCCCCAATCTGGGGCAGAAATAGGAAGGTTAGATATAGAGGTTAGAGAAGGTGAACAATACTAGTATATATATATAACTAGCAAACATTAACATAATATATTTATATATATGAGTAGTGTTAGTGATAATATAATAATAATATATAATTCAATAATATCCAATATTATATTATTTATTATATGAATAGATACAAATAAATGGAAAATATATAATTAAATGAAATATATAATAAAATAAATGTAAATACAATAATTGTTTTAAGGGTATATATAATATATAAGTGTTAACTCAGTTAAAATTCTTTGCTAATAAGTTTTTCTTGAAATAAATGTTGGTTTGATCAAGTGTGAAATTTATTATGTAAAATTTCTTTTTGAATCAGATAAAGATTCGCAAATTGTGTCACTATTCAAAGTGAGTGTTTACTTATAGATATGGTTCTATAACTTCTGTATAGTGTAGCCAGTCGTTTGTTGAGTTCATTTTAAATAGTTGGATGTACGGTTAATTAATTATCACGCTAAAAGTACCAAATCAATTATTTCCTCAGTAACTTATTTAATTTAATTATTTCCCTCAATTCCCCTTTCTTTAAATCATGCATATTAGTATTTTCAATTCGTTCAATATAGAACATAAGACGTTTAGCATAAACACTTAACATTTAATTTAATATTCCATAGAGCATAACCTAAATATCTTACTCCTATCTCAAAGTTCATGAATTGTAATTTATGCAATAAGAGTGATGTATCACCAAACTCTTTCCAATCCTCTAGTTCACTCATAACATCCTCTTCCAAGCATCACAATTTCCAATTCTCTTTACACTGACTCTCGATAAAACTGTTCACTTTTTCAAATTTATATTAATGTTTGCAAACTCATGACGAAAGCATTGTTATTCATTGCTACTTCTATGCTCCAACGTAATAATTATTTGGTCTACTAAAGTCGCATAGTATGATTTAAGTTTGTGTAAAAAAGTGGTCTAGCCTTTATGACATATACAACCTATTCTGGCAGTGCTCCAAAGATTCTCTCTCCTTGCTTCATATCTATCATAATGATACATAGTCTCTCGCTAATATAGCTTCTTCACGAGTTACTTTAAACTTTCAGTTTATTCAATATTTATATTCTTGGATGAAGAGGAAGTGTCTTCTCTAAAGTCTGGTAAGTAAATTTTCATTTTCTGAGCTTGTAGCCTGCCTTGCTAAACAGTTTCGTCTCTCTCAAACGAACGACCGACATTTCATTAAGTTTATGTGGACAGATCCCATTTTAATCTGTTTTTTATATCTGAATTATGTTAATCTTTTTTTTGATCTATATCCACCGTTGGAACACTTTTACCAATTTGAATTATACATATTATAGTGGGATCAATTTCAGAATATAGTTATATTTTCTCTCCTTCACAACATTTCTGTGACTCTTGAATTCTCCTCATATACTGTCTTACCACACATCTCTGAGATTTGTTACTCACTGTTTGTAGATGTTTATACTTCATCTGCTGTCACAGTATCTCTCTTTTTGTTGATGGATCCTCGTTTCCCGAAGTCTATCATCACTCTTTTTTCAGCCGATATTCACTGTTGTATATTCCTCACAGCCAAATAAATACCTCGCCAACTTTTAATTAAATTGAAATGAAACGTCTGTAGCGATTGAATTCAATATTCTTGTAAAAACATTTTTTCTACATATACCCCATTATACTTTCGACAACTCAATTATTATCAAAGAACTTATCTACTGCTATCCTATGTAAGCACAACACTACAAATCTTTTTGTACTTTTAAGTATTATTATTCTTTGCATTAGTCATGTCATTCCTTTCTTTTGTCCTTAACTAATTAATTCTATTTCTACCAGTTACTACGAAATAGCTTACTTTCCCTTCTTCTTTATTCTTAGTGTATCCGTGATCATTTTCTCCCTTAATTTTCGATTAAAATGTCTTGTCTTCCTGTTCTCTCTGTGCGACAGTCTCATCTATTCTAGTCAGAGATTTTTTTTTGTGCGTCTGATTGCCAATCTCTAATTTTGAGATTTCAGAAACGTACATTTTATTTACAATCTATGCCAATACTTACTATATGTCAACCCAATTTGCCTCTCCACATCCTCCTTGCACTCTATATCCCAACACCTCTTTCTACGACTCCCTCTGCTCATGACTCTCCACATGTTACTATCGGTTCTGAACATCTTTCCTTTCTCGATAGATATTTTCACCGGATACTTTAACTCACTGTGGTATGCCGAAACAAGTTATCAATAAAGTAGAAATTTCACCCCTCATATATCGTCTCATCAAGATGTTATCCTTGTGCTCGTTCAATGCTTTTCGTCTGTATGACACTCTTGTGACCTTACCGTCGAGTGTCGATACCTGGTAAATATATATCATACCCGTCATGGCAAATCTCTCCTAGAATGGGTGGCCTTCTCTGTTTTTGAGTTTGGAGTTCTCTCGCATTCACTATTGCTGTGCCCAATACACTCATCCTATATATTAGTCGCCGCACCATCTATTTAAGTGTTATAATAATCCTAATTTCTTTACTAAACTCAGATTATATTTACTCTTAAGTAATTGCATGAACGCTATGCATTCGCCTCGGAGACGACAGGTAGCTTAGCTGTTGCCATTTTTCCTACATGGAATATAAAGGGTGAACTTTTTTCTTTTTGACAAATATCATCGGTCAGACCACTAAGATATTCCTGCTTTCGTTAGTCTCACGAGCTTCACTGTGTTTTAACCAGGTCGCTTGTTCTGCAAATCATCTCTTACCCTGATTCAGTGGAGCTACATCCAAAATGATTTTTTCAATGAAAGTGCCTAAGGCAGCAGTATGAGTATGATCGAGCGAAGTCGTATTATGAGGTTTACTGCATCATCAATCATTGTATGCCACACATATTGGCGATTTATATCCTTTCTTTCTCAGATACCCTCAGAGCTGTATTATTTTCTTATCAGAAGTCACTATTCTTTTCTGATATAGATTGAATAATAATGTAATATTCGCGTATTTGCTGCAACATTGTACGCAGATAGATTACGCAATGAAGTTTACAATCGGCCGCAAATTTCATTTTTAACTTTTCTGAAGTTATTCAATTATTATTATTATATTTTCAATTATATTTTTTAAGTTATGATCAAATTTAAAATGACTGAAAAACTGTAGATGCTAATTTAATCCCTTAACGTTACATCCATATAAATATATATATATAATATATATATAATATATATATATTATATAATATGATATATATATATATATATTATGTTATATATATATATATACTATATATTTATTATATGATATAATTAGTGTAGAGTGTTGTTATTCACTGCACAGGTGCTAGTGTATGGGGAAAAAAAGATCAAGATGAGAAGAGCCGGCAGCGAAGAAGAGAGAAAGACTCACCATGAAAGGTGAAAGTTCAGATTTTCTAGTATATAAATGTAACCATTAAATAAACATGATTTTATATGAAATTATGTATACGATCTAGCTAGTTATGATTTTATTATATTTTTTTTAGTATTATGTTCTATGATATGACCTTATCAGATATAGTATATATCTATCTAAGGTATAGTATTAAAATAATTTTAATATGTTTGATCACATATAATAGCGGTCCATATAGATGATTATGTAGTGTGGTATTATACATGTACTATATAACCTATAAGTATCCTCCATATACCTATGTAGTGATATAAACTATTAATACCTCTAAAGTATAGGTTTCTGATTAATTTATTAAATGTAATAAGTAGGGTTATTTATTTTACTTTGGATGTGCTTGTTTTACTACGCGTTATGTAAAAATTAATGTTTATACAATGTAACGTTGCATTTATGGTAGCCACAAAAATGTCTAGATATATATACTATATGATACATATATAGTGATACGTTGTAATAGAAGTGCCTAGTACATATTTTTTGAGATATGAATACCTATATGAATGTAATGTTTTATGGTCAGTGAGTATAGTATGATTAGCTTACCAGGATTGATTGTAGCGTAGGAGGACTTTCAATGGTTGGGATAGGTGATATTTTCAAAAAATAAAGTGAGTATTCAATGAAATATATTATATAAGTAGTGCCTGGGGTATGCACTGGAGTATATATATGGAAAAATTCAAGTACTGATTCGCAGTTTAAAATAGGGTTAGACAATATACTCTGGACATATCCCTTGAAGAATAAAAAATTGGCTCGAGGTGTTAGAGCGGTGCTCCGCACCACACTAACACCTCAGCGCATGCTCCGATTGCCTCAAACACCTCGGGAATCAACTCGGTATACCTCAAACATACTAATCGACATTAAGTTCTGCTCTGTAGCTCGAGAAATAAAAAAGTTGCATAGGTGCACTAGAAAAGGGGGGTAGGGGTACTAACTCATACTAGGAGTGATTCGATTCCGTTATAAACCATCAGAATCGATTCAGCAGTATCGATTATGTATGGTAAGAATCCTTGGTCGGGCGTATTCAGTGATGTAGGATATACCATGCTAGTAGTAGAGCATACCGAATGAAGGCAGGAAGTGAAAGAGCGATCCTTTTTGCCGTGGTAATTTTTATTTAACCCGAATATGAGAGTTGTAAGTTCGTAAGGGTTGTAAGTTCGTAAGCGGTTACATAAGGGCACAGCCCAAAGGACTGTACCCCTATCGCTTACACCCCCCTTCGGTGTACCCCGAAATGGGTCTTCATACATCTCTCTGGGGTGATCTCCATGTAGTTGGTTCGTCGCTGAAAATTGTTCGTTATGTATAGTAAAGATTGAGATTATGTAAATGAGTGAGCGCCTTCGTGAAAGATTTTGTATAAATATGAAAGTAACCCTAATGATAAGCCTACAGTGTAAGCCTAACTAAACATATGTGTTCATATAACATCAAACCTTTGTAATATAGATAGTTAGTTTCTTTGTAGGGTTTTAAGGGAGCAGGTTACGCTTTGTGATGCTGAAGGTAACCCTAATAATAAGCCTACTGTTTAAGCCTAACGAATCAAAGTTATTACGTAATGTTTCGCAAGGTACTTATTTTAGCGTCATAATAGTTGTGGATTTGAGAGCTTTAGGAGGTTGTGCTCTGTTTAAAAAAAGTGTTCTATTTTCACTAAGTGTGCATCATGTTATGTGTTAACAATATACCTCTATTACAGACATTATACAGGAAATCAGATCCCAGGTGTGGTTTCAATCTGTAATAAAAGAAACCCAAATGGTTCTGATTTTTTCACATGTATTAATCAACCTGTATACTCTAGTAACAAACGCTCATTTTTATGAGTAAGACGAATACTCTGTATATTTTGACCACGCTGCCAGAATAGTTAAGAAGTACTCTAAGTCTACCGAAATTTTAGACTCACCGAAAAGGATTATTAGCAGAAGAGGTTGTCACAAAGGCAGCCATCTTACTCTCTATTTTTCTAAGTGTATAATTTCACAACACGTTTGGTAGTTCGAGTATGGAAGAGTGTTAATAGAACAGCGCTTTGACCTTACGCTCGTAGATCCTGTATTTCTGGATTTGCCACGGATAAAATATCTTCGGAGGTTCCGTGAGGAGGGTGATAATGCAGAACGAATAAAAATCGAAATGCTGTCACTTAAAATGTAACTGTTGCACATATACATGCTATACAGATATTATGATTTTTCTGTAAAGACTAGCGCTTTTTTCTAAATTTAAGTCCTCGTAACTAGTACGTCTGTGCATGAAACATTGATATATAGTATATTATATTTATATATTAATATATATATATATATATATTAATAATAATATAT
This sequence comes from Trachelipus rathkii, assembly GCA_015478945.1. Taxonomy (NCBI): domain Eukaryota; kingdom Metazoa; phylum Arthropoda; class Malacostraca; order Isopoda; family Trachelipodidae; genus Trachelipus; species Trachelipus rathkii. The sequence continues at coordinate 887 of JABUQX010132877.1, read as the reverse complement.
ATATATTATATTATATATATATATATTATATATATATATATATATATATATATATATATAATATAGATAGATATTTAATTAAATATATAATTATATAATTCCTAATCACAACTTATTATTAGTTTTAATTATTATTATTATTATATTATTATTATTATTTTTTCATCATCATTAGAAATTTCTATCTTCTTTTTGTCTAAGCTCATTTCATGTCAATTTGTGATAGGTCTCCTTGTATAGGCTTTTACATGTCCACATTTTTATTTTTTGTTGTTGCTGTCGTTGTTGTTTATTCTCACGTATAAACTTATATAGTTCGTTCGTACGTCGATATTTTTGTTGATATCGTTCCCGTCGTCTTTCTGGTTTACTTTCTTCGAATGTGGTGGAATATAATAGTTTAATGAATTCATTACAGTTTGAAGATTGTTTATACACCATTCATCAGACATTCCGTGGGTACGATGACATCTCACCGCATCTCTCGCTTGTTGTTAATATCTTTACGTGGACTTTGTTATTCCCACGATGTGTCATTATATTTATTCGTTGTAAACAATGCTCTTCTTGGTTGCTTCTATTTCAGCTGAGTAAAATTAGCTGGTCTTTAATCATTCCTGTTGAAAATCATCAAGATCTATTGATATCGCCTGCAGGCTTAAAGATAATGTGTGTCATCTGATGTCTCAAAATCCGTAGTGAAATATCTCAGTGGGAAAACAGTGTGAGGGTTTAATAAAATAGATGCTTGTTTTCTCGTCCGATGTAACCAAAGTGAAAACCTGGGTGTACTGCAACATTGGGATTGTATTATCTCTGGTACATGTATAGGTTTCACAGTTCAACCATCTGAAAAATATTACAGCATTATTAAAATAAAAAAACGA
>JABUQX010132876.1:0-16051 GCA_015478945.1 Trachelipus rathkii | reverse complement strand
TTGTTCTTCACCTGCATGATGAAATAGTTAGAGTTTTCCGACTTTGTGATTTTGATTAAGATTTTCATGTGGAGGGCTCTGGTATTGCTTTTCCTGATAGTTAAATTCCCGTGTCATAGAAGCTGGATCAACACTATATATATATTTTTTTTTTTTTTTTTTTTTTACTGTTACAACCTCCTCCACGGGAGAGCCTAATTTCAGGAGGGGTGTGCTCATTAAAGTCTGGAGCAAGACGGAGTCAAGGAAAGAACAGCTCACACTCACACGCACGACCAGTGAGCGAACCTGGGTCCTTCGCTTAGTTGGTGCGAGTGCTCTCCCGCTGAGCTACCGGACGTTTTTGGTGTTGATCCATTTCTTCTTGAACTATGCGAAGAAAATCTTCATACGAGCTGACTGCGCCGAATATCCATTCTTCATATGATCTTGTATGTAGCTTTATCCAAACTTCACTGGCCATAATTACATGATTTTTACTTTATTTTTCAAACAAAGTTTAAAATAATTCAAAAGAACCGAGTTTAAAATTTTGCAGCTCCACAACTAAAATTTTATCAAAATATAAAATGATATTTCTTTCACTAAAGTTTTATAGACAAATTTATTAATGTTAAATTTTTTATTTCAATAATAATCTGGCCAGGACCACTGTCATAAAAACTATATTTCTGATCCTGAGATTGCTCAAGCTTTAGCTAAGCGTTCCATCCTTTCAATCATTCAGGATTCTTCTCTGGTTGTCTTCATGTTTCTCTCTTTATTTTCTTTCCTTCTATTTTTTAATACTTCCATCTTCGACGACAGTAGGATCATATCAGCCCTGATATATGGATATTTGTTTTTAGTTACCCTTAAATACTAATAGTTAAATTAAACTTTATATTTATTGTTTCAAATTTTTTTGGGGGACGTGGATGGCTTAGTGGATAAAGCGCCGGTTACTGTTACCTCAGCAACGCGGAGGTCCAGTGTTCGAATCCCGCTGATGAAGAGTAAAATCTTCTGTGACCATTTATATTATATATATATATATAATTATATGTAATTATTATATAGTATATAATAAATATATATATATATAATATATATAATATATATAATATATATATATAATACTGTTATTTACATGATACCACCATCTCACGGGCAATGCCCCTTTTCAAAAGGGGGGCAAAAAAAAAAAACAATAAATAGATAATAAATAAATAAAATACATAAGGAAAAAATAAAAAAAAAATAAATGGAAAGTAAAACCACCCAATCCCTTGTCTAACGCAATCTCCAGGTGGGCGCGACGCGGGGACTTAAATAGAGGAAGCATTTTAAATATTTGCGGAGGAAAAATAAAAGAGCAGGAGTTCCATATAAAAACAGAATGTTGACGAGAAAGAAGGAGGAGGTACCACAACGAGTGATCCTTGAATTCTCCAATATTCATACATTTTCATAAGAACAAGGCACCTCTGTGTTACGAGGCGACGCCGGGAGGAGGAATGCGAAGGTGCAATTCACTTGTTGTGAGGCACCTGCCATTAATACCCTATAGACATAAAGGTGGGCATTAACGCGTTAAAGCGTTAATCCGTTAATTAACTCGTTAATTTTTTCGTTAACTTTTAACGCTTTCGTTAATTTCGAAAAAAAAGTAACGGGTGACTATAACGAGTTAAATTTGGTCCCCGCTACATGAGACCGTACTTTAATTTACGAGTTTATAAAATATTTTCTTATCAAATTTTAAATTGTATTAGATTCGATTTCGATAACAGATAATCTTTTTTTCTCCAAAATTTTCTAAACGCTCCTCTCAATGGCTCAAAATGTTTTTATTCTTACACGGTTATTATTCCCGTTTTAGTAAACGCCGTACGTTTTTGTACTTGTTGCTTTACGGCTCTTTAAGAAATGCTAATCCAGTTTTAGCACGAATTTTGTACATAAACGAATGTTTGTTCACAAATATTTTGATCAGCTGTTGTGATGGAGCACGTGGTTTTGGAATAAACAGAAATAAAAAAAATAACAACTGGTTTAAGTTACAAATAATTGATCAACTATTGTGATGGAGTTTATCGATTTTGAAGAAATTAGATTTACAGCTAATTTTATGATTGAAACATTCATCAAATAAACGGACCTCTACGCCGCCATCTTGTTTGTTTACATTTTTTCATAAGGCATATTTTCCTAAAATTCGGCAAGCACGGGAAATAGCAACCTTACAGAATTTAGGAAATATTCCTTACGTTTGTTGAGCATTTTCCTAAATTTGTGCTAAATTTGACAAAAACGAACGCAAACTTTAGCATTTCTTACATTTCAGAAGCACAAATGCAAAAACGTAAACTGCTTAATGTTTAACATGTTTTTCTTATGCTGTATTCTCATTTCTTAAGCCGTTTTCGTTTTTGCATTTGTGCTTACGTAACGTAAGAAATACTAAAGTTTGGGTTCGTTTTTGTCAAATTTAGCACAAATTTTGGAAAATGCTAACCAAACGTAAGGAATTTCCTAAATTCTGTAAGGTTGCTATTTCCCGTGCTTGCCGAATTTAGGAAAATGCTTATGAAAAAATGTAAACAAACAAGATGGCGGCGTAGAAGTCCGTTTGATTTGATGAATGTTTCAATCATAAAATTAGCTTTAAATCTAATTTCTTCCAAATCGATAAACTCCATCACAATAGTTGATCAATTATTTGTAATATAAACCATTTGTATTTTTTTATTTCTGTTTATCCCAAAACCACGTCCTCCATCACAACAGCTGATCAAAATGTTTGTAAACAAACGTTTGTTTATGTACAAAATTCATGCAAAAACTGGATTAGCATTTCTTATCGAGCGTAAGCACAAGTGACAAAAACGATAACGGCTGTAATGGTTCGTTGAAGAAAAAAATATAGTGACTGTTGCCCGTTCAATAAGTCATTAACTTCTTTCGTTCGTTACTTGAACTTGCTTCTTTTGTGACTAGTGAAAAATATAAGAAGTAGGCCTAATAGCGTTGTAATTTATAAAAAAATATACATATTTGTATTGAAACTGTAAGTTGATATATCCTATTATTTTTACAATAACATACTATTAATTAATGTATTTACGCTTTGGAAGTATTTTTTGGCTAGCGAGCGGCAAAAGTATCTGCTAGGTCAAAGCCTAAATTGTTTAAGTCTGATAGGCTTAATGTCATTATTAATATTGTTAGGGATATTATTATTATTATTATTATTATTATATTATTATTATTATTATTATTATTATTATTATTATTATTATTATTATTAAGACCGTAAACAAACATTTTATTATTAAAATAAAAATACAGACTTTTCCTTTGTCCATGACGATAATCTTTCATTAGATGAAAAATACAAAAAATTTAGCTCCATTCTATATGACACGTATGATAAAAACTTCCCCATAAAACACAAAACAATCTCAGAAAAGAGAACAATGAATAAGTGGTTGACAAAAGCACTATTAACTTCAATTAAACAAAAACACACTCTACATAAAAGTGCTAAAATGGGTACCATACCGATGCATGTATACACAGAATACGCTTCAACACTAAAAAAATTAATAAGGAAATCCAAAGCTAGTTTCTTTGCGGATAAATTCAACCAGACTCAATCCAATCCACGATCGCAATGGGGCATTATTAACGACATTTTAAACCGTCACAATACACAGAAAACAAAAATTGAAGAATTAAAAATAGGTGATGAAATTAGTTACAAACAAAAACGAATAGTCAACGAATTGAACTCCTACTTTACTACCGTAGGGGCAACCTTAGAGCCGAAGTTCCAGAAAACAGAGAGGGTCTTTGCCGACTATTTAAGACCACACGAAGGCAGAACTTCGCATTTGAAAAGAATATTCAACCATCTGACGTTGAGTGTGTTATAAATGGGCTCATGAATAAAACTCGACTTTCAGAGTGGTCCCGAACTGGATATACAACATGCTAAAAAAGAATTTCACCAATATTAGCCGCTCTTTATAACAAACTCAATTGAATACATTACTATCCCAAACTAATTTAAAAATCGCAAAAGTTTACCCCGTTTCCCAAGACTCTGACACTTCCTTTCCGAAAAAACTCTCGTCCGATTTCAATCCAATTACAACTGGTAAAATCTTTGAAAAATTATTCCATGCACAACTTACTAATTATTTGCAATGAAAATGGGCTTTTACACAAATATCAGTTTGGTTTCACCAAAAACCGTAACACAGAGGATGCTCTGGTATTCCTTACTGAAAAACTAAACAAAGCACTAAATGAAAAACAAACATGTGTACTCTTACTTCTAGATTTCTCGAAAGCATTCGATGTAGTTCCAAGCAACCTACTCCTAAGTAAATTAGAAAGACTTGGTATCACTAATGGTTCCCTAAAATGGTTTCAGGGATACTTATCTTAACCGAACACAATACGTTCATTTAGGAGACACATCATCCTTCACTTGCCTCAATTCCCACGGTGTCCCTCAGGGCTCTTTACTGGGGCCGCTATTCTTTAATAATATACTAATGACTTTCAAAAATGTCACAGTTCATTACACTCTCAATATGCTGACGACACTGCAATCTTATATCAGACCGTAATATAAACACACTTAACGGAAAAAGTAAATAATGAAATTAAAAAACATTATAAACAGGTAGAATCAAACAGGGTCTCTTTGGATCTGTTATTAAACTAGGTACCTTAGTAATAACAGATCAAAAGAACCATGTTCAAATCTAAATGTAAGAGCAAAGAATAATTATAAATCGGGTATCATCTCCCAAGTTATTAGGTTATCCTCGATGACAAAATTTCTTTCAAAGAAAACATAAATAGTATAGTTTAGCAAATTATGTCCTATGCTATAAGTATGCATTCCTTAAGATAAGAAGTTTTGTTCCAAAATATATCTTAAAAAACATTTACTGTAGTCTTGCTTATCCTCACCTACTCTACTGTTATGGGGGTGTGCAAGTGAATACCTGCTACAACTCTAATTGTTATGCAAAAGAAAATAATTCGTGTAATATCAGGCCCCCTGTAACCCGTGAACACACAACCCACTATTCAAAAATGTCAAAACTTCATGATATCTACACACTTAAAGTAAGTTGTCTCATCTTTAAAGTCACAAAGGAACTGCAAATGATCTTTTGACTAAAATAACTGTACAGAACCAAACTTTGAGAACAAACAATCTCCGTAGAACATATTCCCTAACCCTAGACAAAGCAAAATTCATCCTAACGAAATCTCGGAGGGCCATCTTATATAAGGGCATTGATGAGTGGAATAATCTGCCTCCCTCACAAAATATTAAAGATTTAATCACCATTGGGTCGTTTCGTAAGAAATATCAGAAGCTTCTTTTATCTAAAATACTAACGGGGACATTCCTACCCTCGTTAGTTCATATTCTACGATGAATGGTGACGATTCCTATAGCAGTCATTAATAATTTTCTTTGCTCTCATAATTTCTCTTAGAATTTAAAAGTAATGATAATAAGGGTTTTATTTTACGAATAAATGTAATGATGACCTTATTATTATTATTATTATTATTATATTATTATTATTATTATTATTATTATTATTATTATTATTATTATTATTATTATTATTATTATTATTATTATTATTATTATTATTATTATTATTAGTATTATGTATTATTATTATTTATTATTATTATTATTTTATTATATTATTATTATTTTATTAGATGTAGTTATAATGTATAATTATTATTATTTGTTATTACTATTATTTTTATTACTTAATGTTAATAGTACTAAAAATTGTTACCTGGTATAATTATTATATTTGTTATTATATTATTTTATTACTAATGTTAATATTACTATTATTACTATATATACTACTAGTTATAATAGTGTTGGTGTTTATTATTATTATTATTATTATTATTATTATTTATTATTATTATTATTATTATTATTATTATTATTATTATTAATATTATTATTATTATTATATTATTATTATTTTATTATTATTGTTATTATTATTATTGTTATTATTGTTATTATTATTATATATTACTATTATTATTATTATTATTTATTATGTTATTATTCATTAATTATTATGTATTTTATTATTATTTAATTTATTATTGTTATTCTAATTTTCCTCATTCTGATTAAAAATTGTTCTAAAGGGTTAGTATAGTGTAATTAATACCATCGCTTTTACTATTATTTTAATTATTATTATTATTATTATTATTATTATTATTATTATTATTATTATTATTATTATTATTATTATTATTATTATTATTATTATTATATATTAATTTTTATTATTATTATTATTGTTTTATTTTATATAAAAATGTTATAATGTGAAGTGTTTATTATCATTAATACTATTATTTTAGTTTATTATTATTATTATGTTATTATTATTATTATTAATTATTATTATTCTTATTTTTAGTCTATATTATTTAATCTTAACTTACTCTCTCAACTCTCAACTCTCAATATTATTATTATCATACTATTATTATATTATAATTATTATTTATGTCATTCTATATTATTATTATTATAAGTTTTCCTTTTAGCTTTTATATGTATATAATATTATTATTATTATTACTTTGTATTTACTATTACTTTTACTATTATTATTTATTATTTATATCTCAAAATCCATGAATATTCTTATTATATGATCATTATTAAATCATTATTAAAAAATATATTATTATTTTAATATATGCTAATGTTTAGCTTATTCATTATTCACTCTTGATTATGTACTAATATGTAATATATTATTATTTATTATTATTCATTTTAATATTTTATTCGTAGGTATTATTATTGATTATTATTGATTATTTAAATTATTATGGTAATTGATTAGGTGAGATTATTATTATATATAAATATTTAATTATTAATTATTATTTATATTATTATATTTGTAATAATTTGTTGATTGTATTATTATTATAATGTTCTTCTCATATTTATTGTTATAATATTATTTATAATTTATTCTAATTTGTCTATTATTTATTTATTCTATACTCATAAATAAAACAATATCAAACTATTCTTATTAAATTTATTAAATACGAATCGAAATTCAATATTATATCAATTATTTTAACTTGGTTGCACTCAATGGAGAACGTAAAAACGTTCCACTCTAAGATAGTCCCTTTTTCTTCAAATTATATTATTATATTTCTTAATGTTATAATACATCTAATGTGAAAGTTTGAATTTATGTAATATATTTATTATTTACCAAATTTGCAAATTATTTGAAATTATAATTTTATTGAATATAATTGATTATTAAATAAAAAAATAGGTATATAGAAAATATATTGTTATGATAAAATATTTATAAAATTTTCTCGACAAATTTCCATAATCATATTTTGCTGAAATAAAAAAAAAGAAAGGAATAATGGATTTAAACATCCATCAGATTACATATATCATATTATCGATAATTAACGCTATTTAATATTAACGCACAGTTTAATTTTTTATTTTGTTTAAAACGATTAAGGGTGAATTTAAACTCGGACTATAATAATAATCCAAGTTTAATCTTTATAATCTCTATATATAAACGGTGCCACACCTTTGTCCAAATTATATGATAAGAAATAAAGCACCTATCATATCATAAGACGTAAGAATGAAAGAGGATTCAAATAGAGACATGTATAGAGATGATATTGGTGTGTCCGTTTATACGACGCACCTTCTTTATATCTCCGTTGCTACACTTCGTTAGTCTTGACAATTCTCATTCCAATATATCGAGAAGAGGGTGGACATACCTAGTATTATAATAAACCAACCCAAAAATTACTAAAATTAAACTTTTCAAACTTCAAAACGTGAATCAGAGAAACCACTCTCTCTGTGGAGATTCTCATTACAGGTGAGAGCGGTACTCTGTAGTGACCTTTAGTCATATGTCGACTGAGAGTAAGTAACTGAAGGCAGCTAACGAGTAAGATACTTTATTGGATTTTCATATATACTTTAAATGGCTGCTATAATCTGAACAGAAATCCCAGCTTTTTTGAGGCCATATTTTATAGGCAGATCGATGGTGAAAGTAGAATTTGTCTGCGCTGCCTCCACAATTGTACGAATCAAGTTTATCTACCCGAAGAATAATAATATATGAAGTTTTTATCATCATATAGAATGTTTATGTTGATTTTACGTGGATAAGACTATATAGAGATCCATCAAAGGGAATGGATAAGTTGGGAGGTATTTAGAGAGGGAGATATGAAGAAGTTGAGTTTTCAAAGAGTTGAACTTCACAAGATTACGGTTACCCCACTGAAAAATTTCCGACCAAATCGGCAAGAATTGAATCAGAAAGCTGTAGACAAGAGGCAACTCTAAAATGAGTGGAACAAGGAATGGAGATTGAGTCATCGGCATGAAGAGTGAACCAGGAGTTAGAAGTGCAGCTAAGAAGATCGTTGATGAAAAGTAGGAATAAAGTTGGAGATAAAACAGAACCCTGAGGAACACCACAATTAATAAAAAGGACTAATATATATATATATATAATATATATATATATATATATATAATATACTATATATATATATATAATATATATATATATATATATATATATATATATATATATATGAGAATATCTATTTTAATCAGTGTATATTTTCTGAAAAAATTTGTTCAAAAAAATTTATAAGTTCAGAAAAGTTAAGTTAAGTTAAGTCTTTTAAGAAAATTGTGTAGTGGCAAGCTTCTGGCATAATCAGAAGCTTGCCACTTAAGAATTTTCTTTAAAAAACTTTACTTAACTTAACTTTTCTGACTTAGAATTTTTTTTAACAGAAAATTTTTTCCTTCAGAAAATATACACTGATTGAAAGTTAAGTTCTTTAACATATATATATATATATATATAATATATTATGTATATATATATATTATATAATATATATATATATGATATATTATATATATATATATATATATATATATATATATATGTCATTATATATTATATAGATATTAATATATATATATATATATTATATATATATATATATATATATATTATATATATATAATATAATATATATATATTATAGTATATATTATATATATATATGGCAGCGTTTAGATTGTCCGTCATATGTATCTTAAAAACTATATAATACTACAGTAAAAAGCAAGACATTTAGGAGTCTTCGCAATATTTTTAGCACGTGAAACTATGATTCATTCACATACCTGATTACTAAAATAACAATTAATATGTCGTGTTAAATGATAAAATTCTTATCCAAAAAATCTGCAATCTTCTAAAAAACAGTTCTCATTATAACTGGGTCCATAAATTTGTAACGGGTCTGTAACGGGGTATTGAATAGGCAAAATCTCTTTCTCGTGCACAAAATTAAATTATATATATATATATATATATATTAATATATATATATTATATATATTATATATATATATATATATTATAGTATATATATATATACGGCACACTAGGGGGGCTCGAGCTGACGGGGAACATAGGGGGGATGTTTTCCATACGCCGTAGGGGAGGGGCGGAGGAACCCCCGCGACACCCAAATACAAAGAGCGGGGGTTCCAGAGACCTCCCCGGAGGGGGGGGAAATAATCTACCCCGTAGTTCCCCGGAAGGCCGAGAAACCCCGACTCCTGCCATCGGGGCGGTATACCCTTGGGTATTCTTTAGTTTAAACACCACCCATTATTTAAAGGGCAACGTAAGGTTACGTTAATTTTAAATAAGTTTTAAAAATATTCTTCTTACATTTTATTAACTTTTTTTAAAATCGCTTTTTTTATTTTTTTTTTAAAAAGTTTTCCAGGACTAACTCTTACGCTGATTCCAAAAAATGTATTCCCGTTTTACTGTAGCATTAATAGTTTTTAAGATACATATGACGGACAATCTAAACGCTGACACATATATATATATATATATATATATATATATATATATTATATATATATAAAAAAATATAATATAATTATATATATATATATATTAGTTATATATATATATTATAATATAATTATTATATATATAATATATATATATATATATATTATATATATAATATATATATATATATATATAATATATATTATATATATTATATATATATATTATTATTATATATATATATATATATATATATATATATATGATATATATATATATATATATATATATATATATATATATATATATATATATATATATACGTAGATAAAAAAAATTTATCCGATCTCCCGTTCCGTGTGGCCGTTAAGATCTGCCACAGAGATTACAAACTGCCTCGGCATTAGATATATTTTTTAAATAATCCCAGACTACTTTTCGATATGTTAATTTACTTTTATTCAATTCTCTACTTGTTATATTTAAACCTTGTCTCTAAAAATTCTTTAAATTTTTTTGAAACTAAGAAACTTAAAGAAAGCACAATACTTGGCATTACGATATCTCCATCACCATCACCTGATCACTGAATAGCTGAATAATGTGATTAGTGAATACTCAGACGACAATTTGACTATGTGGCATCATAATAGAACTATTACTAGTATTTCAATCCAATGTTATAATTTTCGGACCACCTTGTGTATGTGTGCAATGTACAAAATTTCCCGCCAAAAAATAAAAACATATTTAAATTGCTTTGTATTTAGCAAAATTTATTTCTAAAGTCATATATATATATATTTTTAGTATTTATCGTGGTAAAATTTTTTTTAAAGGAAAATGATTAATATTTGTTTTAAAATATTGCTGCGTTACTTATGCTCGAAAACGTCATAAATAGTACATGAATTTATTTTCAATTCTAAAAGGGCATATCAGAAAATGCCTGACAATATTCCTATCTTTCTGACCTACTGGTAATATATATACTGTGGTGGCATGTGCCATGTCGATATATTTTTAGTTCCCGAAAAGGCGAAAAATCTAAAACCCCAAATTTTTCGGTTTATTTTATACACGACAAATTCCTGTAACTAAAATCCACCAATTTATTCAAAAAAAATTATAAATGTTGCCCAAACCATCCACATACCTTAATAATTAAGTTATGGTCACACATGCAGCCTAACATTAATAACTACTGTAACTAAAAAACAGCCAATCTGGCTTCGTCTAAATATACTATATGATACCCAATCCATCCATATACCTATCCAACCCTTTCTTAAATGTTGCAATCGAGTCACTTAACAACCTCCTGCGGCAAACCATTTCAAAATTTAACAACCCTATTGCTGAAAGAATGCTTTTTAGCAACATCATAATTACCTAGTTAAAAATTAACAAGATTTCCTCATAAAAGTTTAAGAGAAATTGCCCTAAGAACTTTAGAACAGAATGGATTTTGTGCCCATTCTGAAAGTATATTACTGGCAATGTTGAGTGATAATGACAGCCAGGTAAGAATCACTGCTATTAACTGAATATTAGAATGGAGAGGATATGATAAAGATTCAGAATCTAATTATCAAAAACCTAATAAGAATGCTGGCAAAAATGTTCCATTCAAAAATGAAATCTGAAAATTTACTGTTTTAAAAATAAGTTCAAAGGCATCAACCTATATTATAATCTGATTAATTTATTTTCTCAAGAAATAAAGGAGCCACTTCTAATATCAAAATTAAGTAATCAGGAACTAGAGAAATTAAAAACAAATCCCCTTGTAGAAGATAAATCATGTCATAATCAAGATTATGAGAGGCATGTAAAAGTTGTAACAGAAGCAGCAGCTTGCGTTGTTGGATTTCATCGGAGAGATGGTCTTATAAGACAGAAATTAAAATCTAAAAAGCTTCTAAAAGTGTGGGATACGACAAAACATTACCATGAAGAGTGTAATTAATCTACTTGATTGACTTTACATCATTGTTATCAAAAATAAAAAGTTTATTGCGCATTTACAATTTTTACCTGAAAACCTTAAATATTTGTAGCTATTTTAATTTTAATGAAACACTGTATATATTTACATAATATATCGCAAGTATTTAGGAAAAAAATTGAATGCAGTGTTTATGATAAAGCTTTTGAAATCCCATTCCTATCACATATAAAAGTAAAAAAATAAGGTTTTGCATGAAACTATAAAAATTGTGAAAATTTAAAAAAATATCTTCTAGTATCTTGCTCAATTTTTATTGCAAATTCCCATAATAAGGTTAAACAGTATTTTCTGAAGAAACCAACTTTTTAGACCCCCTGTTTTGTTATTTTTTATTTTTTTACTCAACCATACTCATCAAAGTAAAGAAGAAATTATAAATGAAATTTAATTTAAAGTTTATATTTATATAATAAAACAAAAACAATTTTTTATTAAAATGAATAAATGTTTCATATATTTTAATTTGATTTTGTACTACGACATATTCAACAAATATTCATCAACAGCTTCGTCCAATCATATTTCCACAACCGCTCCATCAGCATTATAAGCGAAACATTCAATAATCCCCACTCACACTCACTATCAATCACCAAAAATACCGAGCAAAACACATACTTCCAACAGAGCAAATCGACCGTCAACATCGACCTTAAAACATCCCTATTCTACTACACCCTAATCGACTAATATCCCCGTACACAAACGGCACATTTACCACACAAACATCGACTATATTAAAACCAAACCATATCATACTATTAAATTAATATCCACACTCCTTCCAAGAACCCAACACTCACAACTATAAATCAGCACACTTACCAAACAACAAATAACACACCCAAATATACACACTGACACCACCCACCATCCATACAATACACCCAGCGTGGTCCTTCAACTCCTCCGTATTTTACCCAAACATACTCGAGGCAAATACAGCAGTACCAACAAACATCTAAAAGTGTGATTTTTAGTTTTATTGGGAGCATATTTTATTGCCAGTCCTTTTAGTACTATTAAAATAACTATTTAAAAATATTAAAACTCTAGAATCTATTATCAATTCAGAAATATTATTCAAAATATGTAGTATTTATCTGTTTAACAAGGTTGTTTGTATAATAGTTAGCGCGGGTGGGGTGACCGCGGCCCACCTTTTTAGAGAGGTATTCGGTCCACTTATAAAAAAAATATATATTTATTTTTTTTTTGCTTTTCAATAGCCACCACAGTAGTCGTACAAATTTTATACCGATTATGCCTTTAATTTCTAGAGAGTCTAATATCTTTTTAAAAATAATAATATAAGTAGGGTATAAAATGCCTTAAATAAACATCTTCACTTTTGAAAAAAGTATGAGTCTTATTTTTAAACTTTGTTATAAATGAAAAATTGTGGATGGTTCCTTAACTTTTTTTTACCATTTCTATATCTGATTCTTGATTTTGAGAAGCAAGTCTGTAAGATGCCCAAATTCTGTATATTTTGTTGTGTGTTAAGATATTCACCTACACAGCGGTCAAACATAATTTTTGTGTAATAAATGAGATCATTATTATGTTGTACTTCGTTTTTTTAAAAAGGACAATTTGTCATCATAAGCTAATTTTAAATATAAAACATTACATATTTAAGTAAAAATTAAAATAAAAAAATGAAATTTATATGAAAAATATGAATTCCAAAAAGTGTTAAAATTTGTCCCATGAATGGGGATGAATTGTCCACCACATTTTATCTTATTTTAATACTTATTACTAATTTTAATAATAAACAATACTATATTAACCTCGCGCGTACGCTGTGGGCAAATTTGCCCACAACTATTTATTCTTCTTTCAGAAACTTTCACTCACACCGCATAATTCTATATGGTTACATCTTCCAATTTTCTATTCTCCACGGATATTCCTCAAAAGATGTTTGAAAAAAAGACCTCTTAAATTTGTGTAAAAAATATGTAAAACTAATTAGATTTTTCGGGAAATACTAGAATGTGGGCAAAATTTGACACCGTACGCGCGTGTGACCCTTATTAAATTTTTTAACACTATCAAAATAAATGACCAAACAATGACCGAGCCATCCCAAAGTAATATAGATTCTTTTCACACGTACATAAATCTAGGAATATCAATCACTAATAATTCAAACATTTGAAGCACAGATTCCCAGCCTGTCATAAGTTTTTTTGTCCTACCAGCCACTTCTCATGACTATCGATTCATTGGCAAAAAACATAACAC
Source organism: Trachelipus rathkii (assembly GCA_015478945.1). NCBI lineage: Eukaryota > Metazoa > Arthropoda > Malacostraca > Isopoda > Trachelipodidae > Trachelipus > Trachelipus rathkii. The sequence goes on along the minus strand of JABUQX010132876.1, from coordinate 1,792 downwards.
ACAACGAACCAACCACACAACACGCAATTAATATCAAAATCCAAATTAAACATCAATAATAATAAACATTTACAGTCATAAACAAAAACTGGCTAGATCAACTGGAAAAGGTCCAATACACATTATCATATGAAATTAGTTGTCAAATTTAAGAAATTCACCGTAAAATATAGTGTGGGCAGATTTTGCCCACACCGTACGTGCGCGTATGCCAAACGAATCCGTATGCGCGAGGGTTAAGTAAAAATTAAAATATAAAATTGAATTTATACATAAAAGAGGAATTTAAACAGAGAATAAAAATGGGTGGCCCGATTCACCCCTCAAGGTGAATCTAAATGATCTTTATTAAACTTTAATAAAACTATTATATTAGAATTACATTATTATTTTTTTGTGCTTATGACCTACTATAGGGCCTTGATTTTCAGAAAAAAAAAAATTTCAAAGTGTATTAGGGGAAAATGGGGAGATGAAGTTATACCTAAAGTGGTCCACGTCACCCCGCCCAATGCTAATACTGCCAAAAAGAATAAATAAATGGAAAATATCCAGAATAAATTTGAAACTCAAGTTTAAAAGATTACTTGATGTAGAGTCTCATCATTTATTTGCAATGATGTTATTTTGAGTGTTAATGCATTATATACTAGTATAAATAAAAGTGTAAAGAAGGTAAATATTTAAAAAATTTTATGTCTCACAATGTTATTTTTATTTTTGTTCTACATTATTATAATTACAATTCAGATAACTTTTCTTTATCTTAATTTGCCCATTTAAACTATATTCGCATTTAAATAACGTTATTCTGATTACTTTAAATCTGAAAATGAATATAAACAGTGGAAGAATTAGATTTGGAATATGACTCTTTTCAACAAGGTTCTCAGGTGAGATATATATATTATATATATATATTTACCGTATAGTATCAATATATATATATATACATATATCTATTATTATATATATATATTATTTAAATTTATTAATATTACTATATATATATATATATATATATTATATACTATTATATATAATATAATATACAGTAATATATATATAATATATAAGGATATATATATATTATCTATATAGTATATTTAATATAACTTAATTATAGTTATATTATATAGTATATATAGATATATATATAATATATATATATATGACTATATATATAATATATATTATATACCCAGTATTTATATATATATATATATATAGTTATATATATTATATATAATATATATATATATATATATATATATATATATATATATATATATATATATATAAATATATATTATTATATATGATATATATATATTATATAATATATAATATATATATAGATATCTATATATATTACATATATATAATATAATATTATATAATATTATAATATAATATTTATATATATAATAATAATATATGATAATTATACTATTTAATATATATATATTATATAATATATATATTATATTATATTACAGTACTATATACTATATATATATATATATATATATTAATATAAATATAATATATATATATACTTATATATATATATATTATATATATATAATATATATATATATTATACTATATATATATATATTCAGTGGCTCAATCTGTAGAGTGAGTCACTTGGTGGGGGCCCAGTTTGATCTCCTAGTCGGATCCTAGGTAGAAATTACTTTGAGAAGCTCCCCTCCTGGAGTAGGGCTATGCCGGTGAGGTGGGAACTTTAAAATATATTATTATTATTATATATATATATATATATATA
>JABUQX010132875.1:12500-24476 GCA_015478945.1 Trachelipus rathkii | reverse complement strand
CTGACAGTTTCAGTTTTCGGATGGGTGTTTAACCGTTTCCGTATCGTGAAACGCTTTCGCGCGTTTCGTGCGCCCTTCCTCTCTCTCTCTCTCTCTCTCTCTCTCGCCATTTGGGCGAAATAAGTCGGCCAAGTCCGTTAATTACAAATGTGTCGTTAATGATTTGCGTCCATTGTTTCTGGATATAGTATTTAGTGGCATTTGTGGCGAAAATAGTAGACTTAATGAGTGCAGGAGACGAAAGGCGAAGCGGGCGGGAGGGCGTGAAAACAAGATACCTACCTCACATGGCGACGGGTTCGAGGCGCTTCGTTCTAAATTCAGAGATTTTAAAGCAATAGTTCAGTCGATAAAATTGGATCAATGTTTAGTCGCTCTTTCTACTCTAATATACTTTCCACTATATATATATATATATATATATATATATATATGTAATAATAATATGTGTATATATATGTATATGTATGTAATATGTAATATTCGTGTGTTTTGGCATGAATATAATGATTAAAAACAAAGTACAAAAATTTAACTTTTACTAATTTCTTTTTAAAACTTAACTTTCATTTTTTTCTAAATTCTTTTAAAATACCAAAAATGATACTGAAAAAATTGAAAGAAAAAAATTAAAAATAATAAAAGAAATAAGAAGATCACATAGAAAGCTACTAGAATATAAAAGCAAAATCAGAAGAAATTTAAAAAAAAAAAAAAAAAACTTAAAAAGAAAGGCCAAAAAAAAAAATAGTTTAAAAAAAAAAAACAAAAAAAATAAAATAAAATAAAAAACTATGAACATGATCACCATTATCAAAGTCACAATCCCAACAAATACTTTAATGAAATCCATATTCTGATTAATAGTAAGTGTTAATAAAATTATAATTACAATTAGACAAATATATATAAACAAAAAATATGATTTGTATTTGCGGTTTTACTCAAAAATTTTGCCGATATCTTTCACTGCGAGAGAGAGTCAGATAGAGCAGATCAATTGGCAAGTTACACCCTTTTGTTATATTATTAAATCACTCTTACCTGACTGCATATCCATTTTCATAATCTAATTAAAAAACTCTATGAAAATGACTTTTAACATCTTTAACAACTAAACATCTATTTCGACCAATCAACTATAGCCTCTACATCTACCACTTAAATTACTTCTACTTTACTTACTACCATCGTTAATTCTACTTACTAACATCCAAATATAAATTTCACCTCATCCCTATCTTGGTAAAGCATTCGTGATATATTTCGCATAATGATTACCCACAATTAAATTTCCCCCCCCCCCAATAAAATCAGTTTATCATCTTTGATCACAGATCTAATTGATCAAACCTGAAGTGAGCGACCTAAAGATGAGACTAGTCTTAGTTAAGCTAATAACTGAAATGGATTCCCCCCAAAATTTTCACGCATGCAAAAATGTTTTTGAGCTTTTACAAATAGTAGTTATCAGGCGAGATAGTCCGGCAAAGAATCAAAAATATTCCAAAAAGTCGATAAAATTACTACAAAGGCTCCATCTGTTGAAATATATTATATTTATATAATATAAAAGAAATCGGTTCAAATAATGATGATCCTAGATAGGTAACTATCATTAATTCCGATCCCTCTTCCGTATTTCAATTTTCATTTTTATATCTGAATGACGTTTAATAAAAACAGCTTTTAAGTAACTTATTATACATACTAAGCAATAGGAAGATTACAATTTATTTCCTCCGTTGAGAAACAGTTCGACAATTCGCTGTACAATATATACAGAAACTTATTCTAAAATTTGGTATAGGCTTTCCAACAATTAAAAAAAAAATAAAAAAAATTGCGCCCCACCTAATCCAACCAAGATTCTCTCTCTCTCTCTCTCTCTCTCTCTCTCTCTCTCTCTCTCTCTCTCTCTCTCTCCTCTCTCTCTCTCTATCTCTCTCTCTCTCTGTGTGTGTGTGTGTGTGTGTGTGTGTGTGTGGTGTGTGTAATGTGTGTGTGTGTGTGTGTGTGTGTGGAGTGTCAGATGTAGATGTGTGTGTGTGTGGTAATTATTAAGTAATGTGTGTGTGTGTGTGTGTGTGTGTGTGTGTGTGTGTGTGTGTGTGTGTGTGTGTGTTATATATATTATAAAAAAAAGATAATGATAAAAAAAAATCATGCAAGTTGAGGGGGAAATAAATATATGCAGAAATTAATATATGAAAGATTTATCCTGAATAATAATAATAATAATAATAATAATAATAATAATAATAATAATAATAATAATAATAATAATAATAATTTTAAAAATGGTAGTGGTCAGCAGTAGTAGTAGTAGCAGTAGTACAGATAGTAGAAATAAAAGAAGTAGCACAGTAATAGTAGTATTAGTAATGCTAGTAGTAGCAGCAGAAATACCATAATTAGTAGTGGTTGTAGTAGCAGTATTAAATTTTTAATCATGTAATATGGTTGAATCGTGCCGAGTGAAAACAAAAAATAGTTAAGAACCTTATTCGTTTTTCATCAATAAAGGGAAAAAAATGTTGTTCAAAGAAAGGTGAACCGAACCCCCTCTTACAGAATTAAAAATAAAAAATACAAAAAAAGTAAGAATTTTAATAAATAAATAGGGAATAACTGTTGGAAGACCTAAATGCGCATCAGCGTGCGTGATATATATATATATATATATATATATATATATATATATATATATATATATATATATATATATATATATATATATATATATATATATATATATATATATATATATATATATATATATATACTGTATATATAAACTGTAATCCCCCAGGAAGGTCATGGCCTTCTAGGAAAACCACGACCTGTCAGTGGGACCCATCGAGAAAGGTCCTTGGGTTACACGGTCCTAACGGCTAGATCCTCTGGCTGGCTAGACCTATCGCGGAAGCCGGGAAGTTTTCCCATTAGTAGCAAAGCGCACTACCAATGTACTCATTAATAACGTCTGAGTGGGACGAAGCTAGAGTTAATAGAGAATAGCTCACATTCTCGCTCCACCAGTCTCAGACCTGGGCCCTCTCGCTTACTGGCAGGTGCTTCTTGAACTAGAAGACGCTATATATATATATATATATAAAAATATATATAAATATATATATATATATATATATATATATATATATATATATATATATATATATATATATATATATATATATATATATATATATATATATATATATATATATATATATATATATATATATATACTGTATATCATGGGTGGTCAAACCGCGGCAAGTGAACCACATGCAGCTCTTTGACATATGCTGCAAACTTTCGAAAATATATTAACAAAGATACTTTCTTGCATCGCAATTAATATAAAAGGCACATAAAATCTTTTTTTTTTTTTAGCCGTTATAATTATTATTATTTCTGACCAGGTAAAGACAGAATGAGAGTCGACAAAATTAAAAGGCTGCTTTTAGTGTTCATGGAGAGGAAAGTTATTATTCCAGAATTTTAATCGTAATTTTAAAACGCCAGATTTAAGTAGGTAGAGGATGAAAAAGGAGGATATAAGAGGAACTGGGGATAAAAAAAAGAGGATACTAGATAAACTGTGGATAAGATGAATAATAAGCAAGGAACTGCGGATAAAAAAGGATTAGGTGAAATGCAAATAAAACGATGAGATAAACTTCAGATATGAGAAGTGGGGATAAAAAAAAATGATGGGAAAATAATATAAGAGAAAAACTAATGATAAAGATTGGAGATAAACTGGATAAAGTGATAAAGAGGTGCTTTTGAATAAAGAATAGGAAAAGAATTGCGCTTAAAAGTAGATAAATAAGGAACTGTGGATAAAAGAGGATAAATAAGAACTGTGGATATGTGAAAAAATAAGAGGAAATGCGGATAAAAGAGGATAAATAAGAGGAACTGCGGATAAAAGAAAAAAAATAAGAGGAACTGCGGATAGAAATGCTAATTCCTTTATTTATATTTTTGGCACTCATTTAATGACAACGTAATAGAAATTTGCATATTTTACTTAGACGTTTCCGTAGTTTAGAAGTTAGAACCATATTTATTAACTTGGCTCAATATAGTTAAAAATACAAGTTTTTATATTAAAGGAAGATTTAGAAAACATTTGGTAAATATTTCATTGCATTATCATTAAAGATACACACAAATAAACAATTTAAAAACTACATGCTGAATGAATATTTTTATTATTATTATTATTATTATTATTATTATTATTATTATTATTATTATTATTATTATTATTATTATTATTAAATACAGTAATAAAAGTATTTCTTAACATTTATTTAAATTTTTCGTAACAAATTTGTCCATGCAATAATATATATATATATATATATATATATATATATATATATATATATATATATATATATATATATATATATATATATATATATATATATATATATATATATATATATATATATATATATATATATATATATATATATATATATATATATATATATATGTTTAATAATATATATATATATAAATATATATATGTGTATATATAATATATAAAATATATATATATATATATATATATATATATATATATATATATATATATATAATATATATATATATATATATATATATATATAACCCACACGTCACAAAAAAAACACTATATATATATATATATATATATATATATATATATATATATATATATATATATATATATATATATATATATATATATATATATATATATATATATATATATAGGCTATATATATATATATATATATATATATATATATATATATATATATATATATATATATATATATGGGCTATATATATATATATATATATATATATATATATATATATATATATATATATATATATATATATATATATATATATATAAACTATATATATATATGTATATATATATATATATATATATATATATATATATATATATATATATATATATATATATATATATATATATATATATATATATATATATATATATCATCGTTTAAAATAATGTAAGCAAGAGATACAAGATGAGAGGATCCACATATATCAACAATATCTCTTCCCGTAATTTTAAAACCCAATTGACTCCGTCATTGTTTCGCTCATGCGGCGAGGTAAGGCATTTCTGGTCTCAACCCGCTCTTTGATCTTGGTTTTTTGAAAGCCAAATTCACTATTTAAATATATGATAAAACATATAACGTTGTTATTGCATAGTATTTGTTTGATTAATTATTATTATAAACCGAAAAATTATATAGGTAAATAATTGGGAATGCTGAGCCTAAGAGCTCTCCAATGATGTTTACGCCACTGATTTATATATATATATATATATATATATATATATATATATATATATATATATATATATATATATATATATATATATATATATATATATATATATATATGTCTTAAACATGAATGTAAACGCTAAATAAAGTTCAAAACTGTCAGTGACAAAAAAGGTTGATGAAGTGTGATAAAATCTTTTTCTAAGATTAAAGAAGTATGTTCTTTGACTTTAAAACCTTTTCAAAAAGGTTAATAAAAAAAAGAGAGAAAAACCTTTTAAAAAATTTATATTTAATCATTTTGAAACAGACTTTTAAAATTGATTATCAAAGAGTAAATCAATAAGTAAAAAAAAAAAGGAAAAAATTTTCCAAATGATTTCCAAATGAGGATAAAAAAAAAAAATTTTCTCTCTCTTTTATCTTTTTTATGAAAAATGGAGAGAATATTACGCAGACTGATTTTAACATTAACAATAATAAAATGAAAGAAATAGCAAACTTTGAGCAGTTTCAGTATTACATTTAAATACACACACACAACACACACACACACACACACACACACACACGTACACACACACACAAGAATAATATACCTAATAGCATATGAAGTGCCATCTATACACCATAACTTTATTCAAAGCAATCAAAGCTTACATCTCTACAAAGTACAAATGCATTCAATCTAAAAGTCAAACTTTTCAAATTTTCAGTTTTGTTTTCACAAAAACATATATATATATATATATATATATATATATATATATATATATATATATATATATATATATATATATATATATATATATATATATATATATATATATATATATATATACAAGAGATGTTATACTCTTAAGTTATAATAAAGTTAAGTGCAATAGTTTTCAATTAGAAATTATTTCGAAAACATTTAAGTAGATAATTAATTACTTTATGAAATTATCGAAACACACAAATTAATAGTTTAAAAATTACACGACGAAAGAATATTCTTAAATACATAATATAATTAACAAAGAATTTTGAAAAAATAATCCCAATGGTTATACCAATATATACAAGCAATCGAAAGCAAGCATTTACTTTAAGGAAACACAAATAATAATAGTTATAATAAATTGACATTACATATTATTTAAGAAAACTTAATAGAGATCTTCACTCGAGCCAATACCTCAGTATTATAGTCATTGATAATCATCATATTTAGATATTCCATCAACTCAATCAGTAATATAAATTATCTAACCTGACGTTTAAGACTTAATTACCCCTTTATTCTTATAAAGAATATATATATATATATATATATATATGCTCCTTCATAGAAATATATATATATATATATATATATATATATATATATATATATATATATATTCATATATATATATATATATATATATATATATATATATATATATATATATATATATATATATATATATATATATATAATATTTTTATCTCCTCTGGTGGACAAAATGCCAGGGCCGAACAAAATATATATATATATATATATATATATATATATATATATATATATATATATATATATATATATATATATATATATATATATATATATATATATATATGTATATATATATATATATATATATATACTTTTATCTCTCTAGTGGGTAAACGCCAAGGCCAACGAAATTCCAATTTGGAAAATTTCGGAATTTAAAGGTGGACAATATATATATATATATATATATATATATATATATATATATATATATATATATATATATATATATATATATATATATATATATATATATATATATATATATATATATATATATATATTAAATAGAGATATATAAAAAGAGAAATATATATATATATATATATATATATATATATCTATTTATATATAGATAGATAGATATATATATATATATATATATATATATATATATATATTACAGACTATGAGGAACTGCATAATACGAAGAAAATTAACCTAATATACATAAATACTTTAAGCTTCAACTCTATTCCAACTATGACAGTAGAAGTTAGTAAATACCCAACTTATCAGCTGGTAATATAGAAACAAATTCAGGTTATTTCGGAGCCGGAGCCGGACCCTAAAAAGATTTTACTATAACAATAATTTTAAAATGATGTAGCAAGAGTCGGATAATTTGAAAATAGTTCAGCTGGAGCCAAATTAGTTAAAAAATATATTACCAGATCCACAGCTATGATACAATTCACTTCATCTTACCCTTTCACTCCTGATTACTTTATTGTATAAAAAGATTTTCATACACTTAAACACGAGCTACCTTTTTTAATATTTTTATTTTTATTGTTTTAATTATTGGATTAAACTTGGAGTACCTATCATTCAATAAGGATTACCGAATCATCTTATATATATATATATATATATATATATATATATATATATATATATATATATATATATATATATATATATATATATATATATATATATATATATATATATATATATATATATATATATATATATATATATATATATATATGGTGGATAAAAACTGAGGATCTAACAATCTACGGGGTTGTCTCTGGTAGATAAAAGCTAAAGAATCAACCTATATCAACCGGGCTGTCTCCTCGGGTGGTTTCCTCTGGCGGATTAAAGCTGAAGACTCAACCTGTATCCACCGGGTTGTGTCTCTCCTATGTGGATAAAATATAGAAAACCAAACTATATATCTACCGGATTGTGTCTCCTATGCTGGATAAAAGCTGAAGACCCAAAATATTTCCACCGGGTTCGGGAAAATATCCGAAACAGAATATAATCCATATTTAAATCAATATATTTCCTGTAAATTCTGTATTTATTATAAATGTAGATAACAAAACACGTTTGACAGACAAATGAAGTGTCTGTACTAATATATATATATATATATATATATATATATATATATATAGATATATATATATATATATATATATATATATATATATATATATATATATATATATATATATATATATATATATATATATATATATATATATATAAATATATATATATATATATATATATATATATATATATATATATATATATATATATATATATATATATATATATATATATATATATATATATATATATATATATATATATATATATATATATTTTTCCCAGGAAAATAAAGGTGCATTCATTCCTAAGTAAACATCAAGAAGCACGACCAAAGAAAAATTGAGGCCAAAATTTGAGAAAATTTTTCCATTTCGCCTAAATGCGTACAGTACGTATGTATGTATAGTAATGCTCATGCCAAAATGTCATTCATCAGTAAAATCAGTGTTTGAGACATGCCAGAGTCCTACCTTTAATTAAGCTTACCCTATATATATATATATATATATATATATATATATATATATATATATATATATATATATATATATATATATATATATATATATATATATATATATATATTTCATTATACATCAAATTCTAAATTTCCTGCCTAAACAGTTAAGCTTGAACAACAACAACAACAACAACAACAACAACAACAACAACAACAACAACAACAACAAAAGTATTTTAGTAAATTCTTATAAAGCAAGCAATTTAAAATCTCAAAGTTTTGAGACCCAAAATCATAATTGTCATGAAGCAAAGAGACCAATTTCCATGTTGGGTCATGTGGAGAAGAAAACGACATAAATTCTTCAAATTGCATTTCAAACTAACAAATGACTAAATCATGAGTTTTTTATTACTAATTCAACAACCGATTAGAGCATCTATAAATTATATATGAATTATTTTTATGTGACCATCACACACACCACTAATACTTTCAATACACACGTCTGTCCATTCCATTCCGGTCCATTCCATTCCCCTCCATTTCTCCCCACATTCTATTCTCTCTCTCTTCCCTCTCTCTCTCTCTCTCTCTCTCATATATATATATATATATATATATATATATATGTATATATATATATATATGTAATTGTCAAGAGTAACTGGAGTGCATCATTTTAAGGTGTTTTAAGGAAAAGATGGGATTTCTGGGATAATAAATTGGGTTTAAAATGAAACTGCGATAAATTCGGAAAGTTCCTCTTTAAAAATCCAACAAGACGATGATGATATCTTCCCTCCCGATATTCAAAAAAAAAAATTATTAAAATAAAATAAAAAAAAAATTAAAAATATACTCGTATATTTAATAGCATATTTTTTTTTCTTAATAATTATTATACTCTTGCGATAAATAAAAAAAAATTAACTTTTTAACCAATGACGAAAAAAAACAATCATTTCATATCAAAGTTAATAATATAGGATGCAAATCCACACAAAACACGTGATTATATTTCACAATTCTTGCAACGATTTTATTGTTCGATTATAATAGCTATATGAATTGTTTTATTTTTATTTACAAAGTTATGAAACAGTTTTAGAAGCTACTTTGCTACTTTCTTTTCACCAACTCTTGAGCAATTCGCTTATGAAGAAGTTGAAGTAAAAGTGGTTTTTTTTTAAGACGTAACACGAGGTCTAAAATTCACTACACAAAAAAAAAAAAATATATATATATATATATATATATATATATATATATATATATATATATATATATATATATATATATATATATATATATATATATATATATATATATATATATATATATATATATATATATATATATATATATATATATATCGGAGGCGATGCGGTCATGGAAGCAAGGGAAGTATCGTGTCCTACACAGAAAAAGTTTTTATATCAAAATCCATATTTCTATCACTCATTGACCCAATCATGAATTATTATTTCGCAAATTAATTTAGTTTGACCTGATATTATTCCTTAAAAACCTTATATAAATTGCTAATGATAATTAAATTAATATATTTAAAATAGTTACCCATAAGACATTTTATTTTATTTTCCTTTTAATATTTTACAATAATTTTTTAATTAATAATGAGAAAAAGTATAAGTAAAAAATTTTATATTATATCATATTAATATTTTTTTTTAATATGCTTTATATAAAAGTTAATTTTATTGACTACGATCACACGCACTCCTTCTCACTCTCTCTCTCTCTCTCTCTCTCTCTCTCCTCTCCTGTATGTATGGATTATAACAATGGGGTTCTATTATATATTGATGATGTAAAAAATTATATCATTGATGTTTCAATCACAGTGATGTGAAATTTTCACTCCTGAGAGGAACCGGAGTTGATTGAAAATTTTATGTCAGCTTGATATAATTTTTTTTTTCTGTGTAGAAAATAAAAAATAATTTCAAAAATCGAAATTATTCAATTTTAAACAATAACATTAATTATTCCAATTAATCATTCTATTTTATAAAATTTTCATTTAATTGTTAATCACATAAATGGTATTGAATACAAGGACTGTTTACCATTCGTTGGACAAAATTCTTAAAAGCATCCTTTTTTCCGCTGAATTTTTTCCTCTTAATTAAATTATGAACGAAATTTATTAAAACATTAAAATTCTTTAAAAATATTTTACTTGAAAATTTTAAATTTAATTTAGAAAAATAAAACACATTTCGTATGTGACTTCACTGAGTATAAAAAGTTTTTATCTTTAGCACGTTGAAATAAATTGAAGGAAATTAATAAATCAAGCAAATATATGCTTTTAACAAATATATGATATAATTTTAAATAAATTTAGATTAAATATTCAAACTTAATTAATATTTCTATGAATCAAAATAATAGTCATACCTGGAAACAATCTTATGAGTGAAGTGCCAATTTTTGAAATTTAAGAGCTACATATTATTAATATTATATATATATATATATATATATATATATATATATATATATATATATATATATATATATATATATATATATATATATATATATATATATATATATATATATATGCTCAATTATTTATGACATTAAGCACCGAACGCACACTGATAATATTACCGTATATATATATATATATATATATATATATATATATATATATATATATATATATATATATATATATATATATATATATATATATATATATATATATATATATATATATATATACAGTAAATATTATCGTAGAAATGTTGCACAGATATTTAAGGCTGATAGCAATATTTGCCTCGGCTCAACCTAATCGAGATGTTCTAGCTATCGATGAATGGGTATGGTATAGACTCCTGATAGGCGGACCTTCTGTGCTAGAGACAGAAAGGGAAAAGGTTTTTGTATGCTGTATAACAGGTTGTTTTGTTGTATATGTTAGGTGTGTTCTAGTGAGGGGTGGGTATTGAGACTAGTGGATTAAAGCGCCATGCCGCAAACTGTAAATAATTTATTATAGAAAGTCACCTTACAAACGGCAATTATTTGTGTCCGTTCAGGTAGACGGTTCGGAGGTTCGAGACTCGTTTTTATACTTTTGTAAACAGGCGAGTACCGAGGGGCGAACCCACTAACCCTAAAGTTCTTTTGCAAAAATAATAATAATAATAATAATAATAATAATAATAATAATAATAATAATAATAATAATAATAATAATAATAATAATAATAATAATAATAATAATAAATAAATAAATAATA
>JABUQX010132875.1:0-2500 GCA_015478945.1 Trachelipus rathkii | reverse complement strand
TTCATCAGATTCACAATTTAATGTCACAGAGAAAGTAATTTCAGCAATATTTTTCCTCTTTTTGACATTTGAAAACTTGTCATTTTGACGACTTTGCATGCTCAATTTTGACACCGGTTTTGAGGACCCTAAACTGTCTATTTGAGCAGTTTTCCTTTGTATATATATATAGAGAAAGAGTTAAGATATATATATATATATATATATATATATATATATATATATATATAAATATATATATATATATATATATATATAGTATATATATATATATATTTACTCATCACTATACACACTCACACACCTATACTTTAACACACACACGCACGCTACACTACACACACAAGCGGCGCGCGAGGGGTTGCAAAAACTATGTAAGAATATTTTTATATCAAATGATGCACAATTGAATGGAAGGATAGTGTGGTATGTGAAAGTAGCTGTGGTGCGGAGATTTCTGAAGAATGATATTAAGTAGGAATTATAGATACAGTAGTGTGAATTGATGGTTTAGCTAAATATTATCGGTTTATTTATTTATTTATATATTTGGTGTTCTGAGTGGATACGTAAGTGTATTAATCAAGAGCAAAAGAATGAAAAGTAACATGGCAAGAGAGAGATAAAGGAATCTCTGGTGGCGTCCTGTGATCGAGTGCTTAAGTGGTGGAGTTGGAGGAATTGTAAAGTTCAAGCACGGAAATATTGTGAAGGTGATTTAAGATTTCTGGTCGTGTACTGAAGAGAGGAAAATATATTTGAAGAAAAAAAAATGATATAATGGATGGTGATCAGTAGTGAAGGGACTATAAACTCTTATAAGAGTATAGATTATAGTTAGCTAGGCAGGGGAATTTTCAGCAAGCACCAGAGGGAGCGTGTCACGCACCGCAATCCAAATAGCACCACATCCGATGAGTCGGTCAACCATAGTATAGATTAAACTATATATAAAAAAGAATAAAGAATAGATTAATGAACTTTACAAAAGAAAACAAACAGAAAAGGATAAAAGGATAACTGAATATTTTGTGATGTTGAGGATGTGAAACTTTGTCATTCACGGATACGGATAATATTATCTTAAATTTTGGCCCATATATTAACTAACATTCGCGCAAATGTTGATGCTAATATAAATATATAAAATTTTGGGTATATCCCCCTCATCACAAGTTTAGGAAAGGCAATATTAACAGAGGTTGCATGTATGTGTGTGTGTGTGTGTGTGTGTGTGTGTGTAAGACAATATTATACAAGGCATAGAGAAAAACAATAAAGACTTTATTCGATTATGATTAACGTTATCGTTATGATTATAATGGTTATTATTGTGGTTATGATTATAAAAAAAAAAGCAAAAATTACGATAGGATTTATAGTTAAAAGAAGGAAATAAAGAAAGAAATAAAACCTTTAACATTCGGATCATCTGTACGGAATATTGGAATATTAAAATGACTATAAACCAAAAATTCAGAATTAAATAAATATTTAAAAAAATCTCCAAGATAACGAATGTTATAATAATTAACCGACAATTAGTCGAAATCACTCAAATTATATATATATATATATATATATATATATATATATATATATATATATATATATATATATATATATATTATTATTATTATATATATATATATATATATATATATATATATATGTCGGTGCGGTGTTATATATATTATTATATTATATATATTATTATTATTATTATTATTATTATTATTATTATTATTGGTTACATATATATATATATATATATATATTATTATTATTATATTATTATTATATATTATATATATATATTATATATACATATATATATTATATATATACATATATTATTATTATATATATTATTATATATATATATTATATACATATATTTATTCTTGAAGAAGATATATATTATATATATATAAATATATATATATATTATATTATTATATTATATTATTATATTATACATTATATAAAGATCTGCAAAAAGTCCTATTATATAGCACATAGTCGAATGGTAGATGGAGGGCTTGGGCCTTGGGGGTCAGAACCTTGTCCTTCCAAAGTGAATATCTTTTATTATAAAACGTCCTCATATATACATATATTATTACTATTATTATATATATATATACATATATATTATATATATTATTATTATTATATAGTATTTATTATTATTGTTATATATATATATATATATATATATATTATTATTATTACATATATATATATATATATATATATTATATATATATTATTATATTACATATATATATACAGTATATATATATATATATATATATATATTATTATATATATATATATATATATATATATATATATATATATATATATATATATATATATATATATTATTATTATTATTATTATTATTATTATGTATGATTTTTTTATTAAAACGCGACCCAATATTGATTCATAGATTTGTCAACCCGAAAGTAAAACCGGAACCAGCTAATACCTG
>JABUQX010132874.1:22500-26108 GCA_015478945.1 Trachelipus rathkii | reverse complement strand
TCTCTCCACTCTCCAGAAATCATTAAACATCTTCAACATCCATCGCATGACCTCCTCACATCGCATTATCTCCACCGGCAGCCCATCACATCCTGGACTCTTCCCATTTTTCATATTCCCCATTGCCATCTCCAACTCTTCCATTGTTATCGCACCCTCATCCACGTTTATTCGGAGCTGTTCCTCTCTGCGTTCCGGAAGGTTCTCTTCTCCTTCCTCCTGATTATATAACTCTGAAAAGTACTCTCCCCACCTGTCGCTTATCTCATCAGGGTCCACTCTCAGCCTACCCGCCTTATCCTTTACTGAGTGTGCAACAGTCGACTCCTGTCCTCGTAGGTTTTTTGCCATGTTATATATTAATTTCTTAGTTCCACCCATATCCTGTCTCAGTTGTTCACCGATCCTCTCCCACGCTTGCTCCATCGCTCTCCTTTTTATGGTCTCGGCCTCATTTCTATTTACCACATATTCCGCTCTTGTCTCAGGGGATCTTCTTTTCATCCACGCTCTAAACTTTTTATTTTTTTCCTTTACTGCACGTGTAACTTCATCTGTCCACAACGCAGTCTTTTTCTTTCTGGAACCCGTTCTTTTTACCCCCAGCGTATCTCTCGCACATGTTATCATTTTTTCTTTAAAATACTCCCACTCTCCTTCTACATCTACAACATTCTCTTCTTCCTCTGGTATAATATCACGGACTCTTTCTACAAAAACCCTTTTCACTTCATCCTCCTTTAATCTCTCCACTGCTATCCTCTCTCTCGTTACCATCTTCGTTGGTAACGGGGTTTTGAGATTTAATATCCCCACCACCAAACGATGGTCCGAATCAAGCGACACTGATGGTATACTTTTCACGTCTCTTACCACCTTCCTGTTGTTAATTAGTATAAGGTCAATCATCGACTTATCCGTGTAATCCTCAACAATACTATTCCACCTGTACCAGGTCCATTTATGCGAGTCCCTATGCGCAAAGTATGTATTCATCACTGCCAACCTATTGCTTACCGCAAAATCCAACAACCTCTCCCCCTCCGCGTTTCTTTTTTTCTATTCCAAACGCCCCACTGCTATCTCGGTACCTATTCTCTCCCTTCCTATGTGCGCATTCAAGTCCCCCATGACAATTTTCACTTCAGTATTCATTCCGTCATACACATTTTGCAACTGTTCATAAAAAACATTCTTTTCTTCCTGTGGTCTTCCTTGGTGTGGTGCATAAACCTGTATTATGCCCACACGTCTCCTTTTCAGCCTCAGTGCTATAGCAATTATTCTTTCATTTTTGAAAACTATGTCCTCTACTCTATCTGCCAAATCCGGGGTCAGGAACAATGCCACCCCATACTTTCTCTCCTCATCTCTCCCTTTGTATATCAGTTGGTAATCATCATGTATTCTCCTCCTCCCCTCACCCTTCATCCTCGTCTCGCAGACACCAAGAACATCCAGTGTCCTCTCCTTCATCATACCCACAACCTCCTCCTCCTTTCCCTCCATTGTACTAGCATTAATAGTTCCTATACGGAACTTATTCCTGTGTAGTCGAGTTCGTAGTCCATTTTCATGCCTTGTCAACAACCGAAAAGATCCGTCCTGGGTTCGAGGCATTACAAGCGCGCGTCTTGAGCCACAACAATCCACCGCCGGCTGGCTAGGCCTTATCACGGTTTTTTTCAGATGACCTTCCCATAGAAGGGTATGTACTGCCTTCGCTGGTTAGATGCTAACATTGTCACAGCCATATAATAAAGTCATTGTTAATAGCTTATTTATCTCGTCACCTGAAGATTGTTTTTTTAACTTTTAAACTCAATATATATATATATATATATATATATATATATATATATATATATATATATATATATATATATATATATATATATATATATATATATATATATATATATTATATATATATTATATATATATATATATATATATATATATATATATATATATATATATATATATATATATATATATATATATATATATATAAATATATATATATATATATATATATATATATATATATATATATATATATATATATATATATATATATATATATATATATATATATATATATATATATATATATATATATATATATATATATATTTTTTAATTTTGTTCTCTTTATAAGTTCATAAAAGAGTTAACTATGTCACGTGATAGTAATTTACACAAAGAACCGACAATATGTAAAGAGTAACTGGAGAGGAGCCGCTAGGTTAAAGGGTATGGTGAATTAGGGACAAAGCAACATATATATATATATATATATATATATATATATATATATATATATATATATATATATATATATATATATATATATATATATATATATTTTTATATATATATATATATATATATATATATATATATATATATATATATATATATATATATATATATATATATATATATATATATATATATATATATATATATATATATATATATATATATTTTAAATATATATATATATATATATATATATATATATATATATATATATATATATATATATATATATATATTATATATATATATATACATATATATATATATATATATATATATATATATATATGCTTGTTCTTTATAATAGGGTCACGTAACCCCAGTTGCTTTTTCTTTATATTGGGGTCATGTGAACCCAGTTACTTGTTTTACATATTGTCAGTTTCTTTTTCTTTACATTGTTATCACGTGACACTAGTTGCTTGTTCTTAATGCAGTTGCCAGATACATTGGGAAATATATATATATATATATATATATATATATATATATATATATATATATATATATATATATATATATATATATATATATATATATATATATATATATATATATATATATATATATATATATTTTTATTTTTATTAATATGTATATATATATATATATATATATATATATATATATATATATATATATATATATATATATATATATATATATATATATATATATATATATATATATATATATATATATATATATATTGTAAAAGTTTAAAAAGTTAACAAGACAATCTTCAGGTGACAGGATAAGAATAAACTCTTATTAACAATGACTTTTAATATATATTTCTTTTGACAATGAAATGGTAGCGTAATTATTTGAAGGCAGTACATATAATTCTATGGTAGCGTAGTTACTTAACGTAGGCGTGGTAGCTCGGGAGGCGTGTTAGGGTCCACACATGTTATCATCTACCGTAAGGGAATGGTTTGGTCAGTTGGACAGTACCACTGTCTTAGAGGGGGCCCCACCTGCGGTCACCACCGAACAGATGGGTTCGAACCCCGGTCACCACCGAAAGGTTCTGGGAAAGCTGAAGTGAGTTTGGGAACGGTACCACTGTTCAATAAACAGAACCTAGGTCACCACCTAAAGGAACTGCCGCTGAACCGGTCACCACCGAACTGACTGGGAATGAGCTAAGGCCTGTCTAACGGTACCACTGTCTTGGGTGGGCAAATTACCTGCGGTCACCACCGAACAGATGGGTTCGAACCCCGGTCACCACCGAAAGGCTTCCTAGGGAAACCTGAAGGTTTGAACGGTACCACCGT
>JABUQX010132874.1:7500-17500 GCA_015478945.1 Trachelipus rathkii | reverse complement strand
TATTTTAAGCCCCTTTTGTCCACACATTCTCTCAAACTCCCTCACCAAATACCTCAGCCCTTCCGCGTTCTTCGCCACTAGGGCAGTATCATCCGCAAACAGTATCATGTTCACTTCCCTTCTATCATTCCCATTCATCAATTCCACCCCCCTCCCCTCCCTCACCATTCCTCTGCAAACACTCTCCATAAACAAATTGAATAGCCACGGCGACATTACACACCCCTGCCTCAATCCACACACCGTCCCAAACATCTCACTCTCCCCTCCTAACACTCTCACACACATTCTACTATTCCTATAAAAAGCCCTAATACCTTTCCCTAAATTACCCCCCACCCCATTTTCCTCCAACACCCTCCACAATTCACCCCTATTCACTCTATCATATGCTTTCTCTAAATCTAAAAAACACCCATACACTTTCCCTTTC
This sequence comes from Trachelipus rathkii, assembly GCA_015478945.1. Lineage (NCBI taxonomy): Eukaryota > Metazoa > Arthropoda > Malacostraca > Isopoda > Trachelipodidae > Trachelipus > Trachelipus rathkii. The sequence continues at coordinate 17,067 of JABUQX010132874.1, read as the reverse complement.
CTCTCTATACTTTTCTCCACAAGCATCTTTAGTGTAAACACTTGATCCACACACCCTCTTCCCTCCCTAAATCCTCCTTGTTCTTCCCCCATTCTCCCCTCCGTTAAACCTCTTACTCTCTCAATCAGTATTCTTCCGTACACTTTCCCTACCACACTTAAAAGACATATACCTCTATAATTTCCACATTCCATCCTATCCCCTTTCCCCTTATACAGAGGAACCAAACAACCATCCTCCCAATCCTGTGGTACCTCACCACTCCTCCAACATATATTAAATAACCTATACAGCCATTCCTCCACCCCTATACCTCCCTTCTGCAACATTTCCATTCTCACACCATCCAGACCTGCGGACTTCCCTTTTTTTCCTTTATTCAAGGCCCTAATAATTTCCTCCATTTGTATTTCATCCTCCCCCTCCCTCCCCCCTTCATTTCCCATCCTCACCTCATGCATATCTTCCTCCCCTACCCCACCCACTTCATTCAATAGTCCACTAAAATACTCCCCCCACCTCTTCCTCACCCTATCCTCTCCTCCTATCCACTCCCCATCTCCTCCCTTAATCCTCTCCCCCAACCCCTCCTTCTTCTTCCTTTTTTTATTAACTTCTTTCCAAAACATCTTACTCCCCGATTCAAAATTTTCCGTCACTTTTCTACACCATCCCTCTTTTGCTCTTCTCTTCGCCCTCTCCACCACCCTCTTTGCTTCCACTCTAACCCTTCTATATTCCTCCCAGCTATCTTCTCCCCTACTTCCCAACCATTTCACATAAGCCTCCTTTTTCCTTTTCACCACCTCCTTCACCTCCTCACTCCACCATTCACTCCCTTTCCTTCTGCTTGCACCCACCCTTTTTACTCCACATACCCTTCTAGCCTCTTCACATACTGCCTCTCTAAATCTCTTCCACTCCCCCTCCACCTCCCCAATTCCCGTCCCTCTCACGTTTCTCCACCTGTCCTCCATACCTCTCCTAAACTCCCTCTTACACACTATCTCCTCCAGTTTTTCCACCTTTATCACTTCCACTCTCCTCTTTTCTCCCCTTTCCCTCACCGTCACCTCTCCTCCCACCCTTATCCTAGCAACCACCAAATAGTGATCCGATATCCCCCTCCCCGCCCCTCTAAATACATTTACATCTAGTAATCTACCTCTATCCTTCCCATTTACACACACATAATCCAGTACCGCCCTCCCCCCCGTTATCTCACTCTTCCATGTATACTTATGATTCTCACTTTTTTTGAACCAAGTATTCCCCACTATCATTCTTCTTTCAACACATAACTCTATCAGACTTTCTCCATTAGCATTCCTCTCCCCTACCCCAAAAGGTCCTATTATTCTTCCCACCCCCTCCCTTCCCACTCCTGCATTCAAATCTCCCAATAGACAAATTTTATCATTTACCCCGAAACTTTCCCAACACTCATTCAGCTCTCCCCAAAATCTTTCTCTCTCCTCCTCCCTCGCTCCATTCACTGGTGCATATGCACATATAAAAACCCACATTTCCCCCCCGAATTTCACTTTTACCCACATTATCCTAGAACTCACCTGGTTACACAATCTCACCTTGTCCCACATCTCTTTCCTCATAACTATTCCCACCCCTTCCCTCGCCCTCACTCTCTCGTTCACCCCCGAAATCATACCCTTGTATTTTCCAAGATCCATCTCCCTCTTTCCCTTCAACTTAGTTTCTGTTATCCCTAGCACATCCAACCTTTTTTCCTCAAACATCATCCCCACTTCCTCCCTCTTCAAATCCTCGTTTACCCCTCTCACATTCATACACCCCACCCTAATTACCACTCTCCTCCCCATCTTTCCCTACTTCTATATATAACTAAATTAGGCTGTACGCTTTATGGGACCCCCCGCCCTCGGTACTTCCCAACACCTAGGGCTACCACCCCGCTCACCAACCCACAATAACAATAACAATACGTTAAAATACTATAAAAACAATAAAAGGTTAAAACCCACTCTATCAGTTTATATATATTCCCCCACCCTCTCCTCCTCCCCCTTCCTCCCTTCCCTCCCTTCCCTTATTTTCTTTTCCTTTTTCTTTAAAATTACCCGTTAAAACCTTATTATCTTTTAAAAACCTTTAATTACTTATTTATTTATCTACAAAACTTATCTACTATTATCTATTTCTCTATTTATTTATCTATTTATTTATAAAACTTTATCTATTTATTAACAACTTTTCAGTTATTCAACAGCACTCTATATACTTTATATTACAAAAAAGCATAAAACTTTCTGTAAAGAACACATAACCTATACACAAATTTATAAACACCGGCACGTAACTCCTCCTCGATGATCTCGACGGACAATATTTCCGATCGTAGATTTAGGTGAGCTTGAACAAATATCAATTCTCATTAAAGCTTTGCTTTCTTCACTTTTTCTTTTCTTTGTTTCGTAAGAGTTTCTTATATCTCGTTCCAATTATCCACGCCTTCCTCCCAATAGAGTGTCTCTTGTAATTGTCCTGTTTCTAAGAGGTAATTACTGCATATACAAATTGAGAATTATTGCAGATATAACCTTGCGTCACAGAATCATGCACGAAACCTTATATTAATCGCCACACCAATAACTTTTCATCAGTTTTGGCCGACTAGCAGACTTTCTACGGAAGGTTATTTACCTTAGGAGTCGTCCAAATTTTTCCATTCGGCATATCACATCACTAAGTAGGCAATTACTGCATATACAAATTGAGAATTTTTGCATATATACGTTGCGTCACAGAATCATGCACGAAACCTTTATTAATCACCACTCCAATAACTTTTCATCCGTTGAGGTCACGTGAACCCAGTTACCTGCTTTACATATTGGTCAGTTTCTTTTTCTTTACATTGTTATCACCGTTGACACTAGTTAGCTTGTTCTTAATCAGTGCCAGATACATTGGGAAAGATATATATATATATATATATATATATAGATATATATATATATATATTATTAATACAATATATATATATATATTATATATAAATATATTATTATATCTTATATATATATATATATACTTATGTATAATATATATATATATATATATATAATAATATATTTATATATATATATTATAATATATATATAATATATATAGATTATTATATATATAATATAATATATATATATATTAATTATATATATATATTAATATACTATAATATATATATATATATATAATATATATATATATAGTAGTATATATATATTTATTATAATATATAATATATATATATATATATATAATATAATAATATGAATACTATTAATATATATATATATAAATATATATATATATATATAATATATTTTTTTTTTATAAATAGCTATTATATATATATATATTTATATATATTATATATATATATATATATACTAATATATTATATTACATTTATAATGGGCACTGCTAACTCGAAGGATTTTGTACTTTTCGTGTCTTTAAATTTGGCTTCTGCTGTTGCTTTTTCTTGATATTGGGGTTACGTGACCCCTTTGCTTGTTTCGTTTCATATTGGGGGTTATTTGACCTAGTTGTAGTTACTTATATGAGTCTACCTGACAAGTGCTTGTTCCTTCATATATTTCAGTTTCTTTGTTTTTATATTGGGGTCGCGTGACCCTAGTTGCTTGTTCTTTATTTAGGGGTCATGACCCAATTGCTTGTTCTTCATATTGGGGTTAGGTAACCCACAGTTGCTGGCGCCTATCATTGCGTCGAGTCACGTGACCCAGTCTGTCATGTTCTTTATATTGTCCGTTTTCTTGGTCTTTTACTATTGGGTCACTGAACCCATTGAATATTTCCTTTATTATGGAGGTCATTCGTTACCATCAGTTGCTTGTTTTTTAAAATAGGCGGCTCACGTAACCCCAGTTGTTTTTTTTTGTATTGGTCCCGTGAACCAGTGTACTGCTTTACATATTTGTCAGTTCTTTTTCTTTATTCATTGTTATCACGAACACTAGTTGCTTGTTCTTAATGCAGTTGCCAGAAACATTGGCAAAAGCTTATATATTATATATATATATACTAATTATAATGATAATAATACAAATATATAATATATATATATATTATATAGCTATATCAATTATATATATATATTATCTATATATAATTATATATTATAATAATTAATATACTATTATATTATATTATAATATAATATAATATATATAAATAAGTGGGCACTGCGTTAACTCGATCGTTAGTTACTTTCGGTCGTAAATTTGGCTTTCTGTATCTTGATTCTTGATATTTAGGGTCACGTGACACCAATTTGCTTGTTCATAACATATTGGAGGTTGATTTGACCCCAGTTGCGGGGTTCTTTAATATAGAGGTATTCCTGACCCCAGTGTTGTTCCTTATTTATTTTCAGTTCTTGTTTTTTATATTGGGTCTCGTGACCCTAGTTGCTTGTCTTATATTGGGTCACGTTACCCCAGTTGCTTGTTCTTCATATTAGGGTTAGGTGACCCCAGTTGCTGGTCTGTATATTGGGTTACGACCCCAGCTGCTTGTTTTTATATTGTCGTTCTTCTTTACATTTGGGTCACTTGACCCCATGATATTTCTTTATTATGGGTCACGTTTACACAGTTTTCTTGTTTTGTAAAATGGGGTCACGTACCCCAGTTGTTTTTCCTTTGGTATCTGGGGTTCGTAAACCAGTACTGCTTGACATTTATTGTCAATTTTTTTTTTCTTTACATGTTAAAATCGTGACACTAGTTGCTTGTTCTCAATGCAGTTGCCAGAATATTATGAAATATAAATATATATATATTTATAATATTATATATATATATATATTATCAATATTATTATTATTTATATATAATGTTATATATCATATTATATATATATAATATATAATATACTGTAATTTATATATAAAATATATCAATAATATATAATATATATATATAATACATATATGATTATATATATATAATAGTTAATATATATTATATATATATATATTATATAATATGGTATATATATTATAGTATATAACTATATATATTTAATATATATATATGTTACTTATAGATATATATATAAATATTATGTATATATATATATTATATATATATTATATATATATATAGATTTTATAATTATATATATATATATATATATATATTAAGAATATTATTATATACTATAATATATATATGATATATATAATATATATATTTATATAATATATATATAATATATATATATTATATATAATATATTATATATATTATTATAGTATATATTATTAATATAAATAATATATATATATAATATATAAATATATATATAAATTTTTATACTGTGGGCACTGCTAACTCGATGATTTAGTACTTTCGGCTCTTTAATTGGGCTTCTGTGTTGACTTTTCTTGATACAGCGGGCACGTGACCCCATTGCTTGCTTCTTTATATTTGGGGTTATTTGTACCTCAGTTGCTGGTTCTATAATTGGAAGTCACCGACCCCAGTGCTAGTTTCCTTATATTTTCAGTATTCTTGCTTTTTATTATTGGGGTCTCGTGGACCCGTGCTTGTTCCTTTATTGGGTGTTCACAGTTAACTCTAGGTGCTTGTTTTCCTTAGTTGGGGTTAGGTGGACCCCAGTTAATGGCTCTTTATATGGGGTCAGAGTGACCAAAGCTGCTTTTTCTTCTTTATATTGTCAGTTTCTTTTCTTTACATTTGGAGTCACTTGACCCCATTGGTATTGTTACTTTATTATGGTGTGTCACGTAGCCAGCTTATGTTCTTATAATTGGGTCATCGTAATACCCGTTGCTTTTGTGTTTAATATTGGCTTCACGTCAACCCAGTTACTCTCTTTACTTATTGTCAGTTTCTTTTTCTTATACATTGGGTTATCCGTGACACTAGTTGGTTGTTCTTAATGCAGTTGCCAGATACATCGGAAAATATATTATAATAATATTTTATGATATATATATATAATATATAATATATATATTATTAATATATCATATATAAAATATATATTTATACATATATAGTAATATTTATTATATATATATATATCTTCATATTATATTATTAGATACTGATATATGTATATATTATATATTATATATATATATATATATATTTTATATATATTATATATATATTATATTCTATATAATTTTATTGTATAGAATATATATATTAATATTAATAATATATATAAAGTATATATTATATATATTATATAAAGATATATATAATATTATATAATATATATATAAAATATATATAATATATATTAATAATATATATATATAATATATAATAGTAATATATATTATAAATATATATATTATACTGTACTATATTATATTATATATTATATATATACTATGAGATATATCTATATATATAATTTAAACAAAAAATATCATTTAACCTATTTAGTTAGGCTGTTATTTAGTCACAATGAGTTAATATTATTGCTATATATAATATATATTGTATCACCTCTAGATATACTATATAATATACCTACTAATATATATATAATTAGTTATTATATTATACTTAATAATATTTTTAATATATATATATATATATATATATTATAATACTATATTATTATATATATATATATAATAATATTATTATATAATTATTATATTATTAATATATATATTATATAAAATATAGTATATATATATATTAGTGTAATATATAGTAGTATATCATATATAATATAATATATTCTATATATTATATATATTATTATACTATATTATATTATAATATATATATATATTATAGTATATAGTAATATTATATATATATTATATATATTATATATTGATATTTAAAATTTTACGATTATCATCAACAAATTTGATATATTTCCATAGATAAATATGATATATCAGTTGTAGCCATATTATATATTATATATATATATAGATAAATATTAATATATATAATATATATATATATATATAAATAAGTTAGGAGTATGATATTATATATATATATAGATTACCTATATATATTATATATATATATATAAAAAAATAGATATTTTTTTTAATTATAGACAATATATTATATATATATATATAGTAGTATATATATAGGTATTATATATATATATATATATATATATATATATATATTATCTATATTATATATATACATACTATCATATATAATATATATACTTATTTATATATAATATATATATATATATATTATATATATATATATATAATATATATATATAATACTTATGTATATATATTAATTTTATAAGTGGCACTGCCAACTCGATGGATTTAGTACTTTTCCGGGTCTTTAAATTTAGTTCTGCTCGGGCTTGTTCTTGATATTAGCGGTCACGTGACCCCATTTGCTGTTCTTTATAGGGGGTTATTTACCCATAGTTTGCTGGTGTCTTTATATTGAATTCACCTGACCCCAGTCCTTTCCTTATATTTTTCATTTTTTTGCTTTTTATTTGGGTATCGTGACTGCCTAGCTTGCTGTTCTTATATATTTGTGGGGTCACGTTACCCCAGTTGCATGTTCTTCATATGGTGTTAGGTGACCCCAGTTGCTGGTTCATTATATTGGGGTTACGGGACTTATACACTATATACTCTGATATATATATTAATGTTATATATATATATATATATTATATATAATAATATATTATATATATATATTATATTATATTATAATTATATATATTATATAATTATTAATATTTATATATATATACTTTATATACTATATATATAGACTATATATATGTACTTATCTACTTATATATTACTATTACTCTCATAAATAGAATATATTATAATTAAAATATATAGTATACTACGTATAGGTATATATATACTATAGTGAGTTGAAACCTAAGTAATTGACCCTCTACCCATAAGACTATATAGTAATTTATATTAAGATATATATAATAAATAGATAGAGCTATTTATATAATAGTATATACTATTACCTATATAACTATATTATAAACCCCAATATCAGAATAAACAGCAAGCGTGGGGATACTGACCGCGCATGCATTAAGAGACAAAAATGGTATACGGACCCCATAATCAAAAACAATGGTGAAGTCTGGCCAAAGTTAATTTGAACATAGAAACGTGCACAAATATAAGGTTAGACAAGAGCTGGGATCGAAGTGACCCTAATTTAAAGAATTTGCATTGGGGCTTCCTAAGGCCATATGAAGAAAAAAACAACTGGGGTTACGAGTTTTAAAAATAAAGAACAAAGCAACTAGGGTCACGAGACCCTAATATAAAAAAACAAGAAACTGAATATAAGGAACAAGCACTGGGTCAGGTGACGTCAATATAAAAGAACCGCGAACTGGGGTTTTCAAATAACACTAATATGAAAGAACAAGGAAAATGGGGTTCACGCTGACCCCAATATCAGGGAACAAGCAACAGCAGAAGCCAAATTTAAAGACCCGGAAAGTACTAAATCCATCGAGCTAGCAGTGCCCACACTAGAAAAAATTTATATAGTATATATAATATAATAATAATATTATAAATATATATATATTATAATATATATATTATATTATAATATATATATAATATATATATAATATATATATATATAATATATATATTACATATGACATTATACAATGCATAACGAAAGTATAAAATGTAATATGAGTTATATAAAATATATATATATATATACTATATTCTAGAAAATATTATATAGTTATATATATAAATTATATAAAAGATATAAATATTTATATTATATATATATATATATATTATAATATATATATATTTAATATACTATATTTATATATTAATAATATAATATATTATATATATTTATATGTATAATATATATATAGTATATATATATATTATATATACTATATAATATGAATATTAATATATATATATATATATTATATATATATATATATAGTATATTATATATATATATTATAATATATTAAATTATATATATATATATTATATTATATTATATTATAATAATTATATATATATATAATTATATATAAATATTATATATATATATATTTCCCAATGTGCTTGGCAACGCAATTAAGAAAAAAAGCAAACTACGTGTCGTTATACAATGTAAAGAAAAAAGAAACTGATCAATATGGTTATAGAGAGTAACTGGGATTAACGTGACGCATATAAAGAACATAAGCAACTTAGGGTTACGTGATCCCATAAATAAAAGAACAACAATCAATAGGGTCAATGGACTCCAATGTAAGACAAGAACTTGACAATATAAAAGAACAAGCAGTCGGTGTACGTGGGACCTCCAATATAAACCAAACAGCAAGCGTGGAGGTCGACGCTTAATCCTAATATGGAAGAACAAGCAAACTTTAGGATAAACGTGACCCCACTATAGAAGAACCGCACTGGGGTCACCTATTCGCCCCATTAATGAGGAGAAGCAGAGCAATACTCGGGGAAGAGAG
>JABUQX010132874.1:0-2500 GCA_015478945.1 Trachelipus rathkii | reverse complement strand
ATTGTAAGAGAATATGATGAGATACTAAAAAGATACTAAAACCTGATTTTCTCATACATTGAATTTGCTTTTTTTAAAAATTATCCACACTGCTAGCATTTCATCAGACAATCTGCCTCTTTTAGGAGAGTGAATATAACCTACCAAACTGAAGAGTCTTTCTACTGATGCTGATGATGGTAGTGGGGTGTTGTATTAAAAAGAAAAACTGCAAAACACCAGGAAACTGACGTAGAGATTCCAGTGAAGACTTTTTATTCGGCAATATATTTGAGAAACCTCCAATTTCCATCGAATCTTCGCTTGTAGTCGTTGTAATGCCTTTCGAGATATTTCATTTTAAAAAAAAAGTGATCGCACTACTTTCAGAAACTCCATAATCAGTCATGCTATTGGGCTATCTTTTTGGAGGTGCCTTTATGGAATATTGCACCAGCATTTCTTGGATCCTCTCGTCATTGCAGGTGTTTTTGTATGATTCATGCTTAATGCGAATTTCTGATAGCCACTTTTACTTATCTTGAATTTGACACAGAAGCTTAATATGCTGAGTTTGCTTCATGGCATTGATCTAGATGATGGAAACTTCCGAAACCATATTTGTAATTAACCCTTTAATATGGGTTCAGAAGTGGTGACAGTACTGAAGGGGCTCATTATATGGGGGGAAATATTTTTTTTTTAATCAACTGCTAGAAGAGTAGTTAGCAAGTCAATAGAACATTGAGTTCAATAATTATATTATATATATATCATATATGTATATTATAATATATATATATATATATATAATTATATATAAATATATATAGTATATTATATATATATATATAATTTATATATATATATATAATTTACACTTAAAGCTCCAGGAAAGGTTAAGACCTGTCAAAGGGGCCAGAGCTCCTCTCCATCTTCCTCTATCCTTCAGGACTCCACTCTGTCTTCTCCAGCTATTGACAGCATTCCATGTTGTCTCAATGAGTCCTCCACTCTGTTCTCCACTCCATTCTCCTCATGGCCACTCTCTCCCTCCTGCATCCTCTCCAGGTGTCCCCACCATCTCAATCTGGCTGCATTCCATCTTTTTTAATATAGCCTTCACTCCAAACTCCTCCTCCTTTTTTATTTTTAAGTTTCTTTGTCTGTCTCTACTCTTTCTCCACTATCACTCGTTAAACTACATCTCTGCGATCTTGCTATTCTACTATTCCTCTCATGTGTCGTACTCTCCATGTTCTTGCCATAATTGGTTAGAATCGGTTGTTAATACATCTCGCCAAATATCACTTCCTTTTCACACTCCTTATCATATTGTTATCTTTCTGTATGGCGTACCCTGACTCTAGCAGGCTTCCCATACTGAGCTATTTTACTTGTTATCTCCTGTACATATTTCCTCCTCCTCTTCCAATACTCTCACTCAAGTATTTCATTCTCCACCATCTATATCTCAGTCCCTTCCCCATCTACTCTCAGCTCTCCTTTTCCTTCTCCCTTAACCCAGTATGATCTCAGTCTTTTATGTGTTTATAGTCAGACCGGCCTCTCTAAGCCTATTAGCAAAACATGTTACCACCTCTCTCAGCCTACTATCTTCCTCTTCGCTCCAGCATGCCAAGTCATCTGCGCATGCCAGGATATCAGTCCTAATCTCCTATATCCTCTCTCACCTGCTTTATCCTAATTCTAGATATGCTACGTAACAAAAATGGTGGAACAACTGCGCTTCCCTTGTTTTGAACTCCGTTTCTCACTAAAACCAATTCTTATTCTCAATTTGTTCTTAACATTACATTTTATATTCTTATTACAAACTCATCCAGGGCTCCTTCTCAACTCTTTTTATCCACTGCATATGCTCTCTCTAGCACCTCCATAGTCCCTTCCTAGACAATGGAATCGAAAAGGCTTTTCTTAGAATATGAAACGGCTACATATGCTTGCTCTTATTCTATTCCCCATACCTTTTCTAACGTAATTCTCAAAAGGTCAAACAGAAGATCCGCGTTCTTAGCTTTTTTGCTGTTCTTTCATCATATCCGTGCTGCTTCTTCCCCAGTCTGGGCTCTACTACCCATTTAACGCTCCAGTGTTTTCTCTAGTATCTCTTTATTGCAAGTGTTCCAACAGAATGTTACCCTGCTAGTTGTTACACTCCCTGTATCTTTTTTTTTCCCTTATATATTGGAGAACTATGATTGACTTTCCCACCCCTCTGGTACTTCGCGCTCTCGTTCCAAAACACCATATTAAACAGTTTCAAAATTTCTTTCATTTTCTCTCCTCCTCTTTTGTTAGTTTTAATGGGATCCCAATTTTCCGATTCTTCTTGTTCTCAGAGTCACTCAACTCTCCATAGTGATTCCTCCCCTCTTCATCCTCCCCTCTTCACTATTCTTTCCTTCCTCCACCACCTGCTCATTCGACATTGAACAGTTCCTCCTAAGTATTCCGGTATATCCTCTTGTTGTGCTGTCTTGATCTCATCAATAAATTC
>JABUQX010132873.1:37500-40159 GCA_015478945.1 Trachelipus rathkii | reverse complement strand
AGTTTTCAATTTTATATCTTTGTTATTATAACACAAATATTTTACCATTGTTATGCGTAAAAAATATTCTCAGTCAATTATAAAATTTACTAATATCTCAAAATCTGAGGGTCTATCCAAAAAATGATTGCATTTTGGGAATTAGCTACGTAAATTACATAAGAAATACCCCATTTTATACAGGATACAAAATCTTGTAAATATGTAATAATTAGCATAGATTCGAATATCGCATCAAATAAGATGAATACTTTTGTTATTTTTTTTAATTTTATATTTCATTTGTTTAGTTATGACAAAATAATTATTTAAAAAAATTCGCAGGTATTACCGATGTAATAATTATCGTATATCGAATGCAAGAAATTTTACCGGTCACGAAATACAGCTATCTCTTATATATATATATATATATAGTATAGTATATATATCTATATATATCATATATATATATATATAATATATTATATATATATATATATATATAATATAGTACTATATATAGATATATATATAATATATATATATAGTATATATATAATATAAGAATAATACTATTATATATATATATATTATATATATATATATATATATAACGATACATATATAAAGTATATATACTATATATATATATATATATATATAGTATATATAATATATATATATTATATATATATATATAATATATATAATATATTATATATAGTATATATAATAATAATATATGTATATATATATATATATATTATATATAATATATATATATATATATAATATATATTATATATATATAATATATATATATATATATATATATATATATATAGTATATAATAGTATATATAATATAATATATAATATATATAAATATATATATATATATTATATATATATTATAATATATATATATCATATATAATATTAATATATATATAGTAGTATATATATATAATATAAATATATATATATATAGTATATCAGGGCGTATACATAGGTTAGGTAGTGTAGGTTAGCTCCTACGCCAACTATTTTTGAAAGACTTTTTGAGTAAAAAAATTCATGAAATGTTTAACTAAACTATTACAATTTTATTTGAAAGTGAAAAAAAAGAATTTGATTTATAAAATAAATTTAAAGGCAAAACAAACTACATTAGCATAACGATTATACAAAACCTAAATCCATTTTGGAAATTGCCTTTCCCTACTCTGTTCATAAGAGTAAAATTTTATGCTATGGGCGTACATGGATTTTCATATTTCATATAGTAATATATAGGGCCAGCCAGATATTCATTACTTTGCTGTATCGAACGAAAAACTACGAGATATCCACGAGCAACGACACTTTTCGCGCAGGCGCAAACGTACGAAGAAATCTTGATAAAAAAAAAATTTTGAATACCCTCTCTCTCTCTCTCCTCTTCTCTCTCATCTCTCCTCTCTCTCTCTGCTCTCTGCTCTCATCTCTCTTCTCTCTATATATATAGTAGTATATATATAATATATATATATATATATATATATAGTATATATATATATATAATATATACTATATATAATATATCAATAAGTAATATAAGTATATATAATATCTGTAATATATATATATAAATATATATATATATATATATATATTATATATATATATACTATATATATATTATATATATAAATTATGTATACTCAATTCTAGCCCCCAAGTATAATCTTCAAGGTACGCCACTGATTATATATAGTCTATATATATATAATATATAAATATATATAATATATAATTATATATATCTATATATATCATATATATAATATATATATATTTTAATATATAGTAATAATGTATATATATAATATATTAATTAATATAATATATATATAGTATATATAATTATATATATATATTATATATATAATATTATATATATATTATTATACATATATATATATAATATATATATATAGTATATATATATATATATATATAATATATATATTGGTATAATACTATATATATATATTAATATATATATTATATATATAATATATATAAATATTATATATAATATATATATATATATATATATATATATAATAATATATATATTTATGTTCTTTTCCATTTTGAGGAGACAAGAAATAATCGATTTACATATCGACTCTTTCGATGATATATTGCTCCCTAATATGAAAAATATGTAAATGGGGTTACGTAATCCCAATATATAAATTCAGAAAGTTATTCTTTAAAAACACTTTTATTACGTTCAACTTTGAATAACATTATATATATATATAATGTATATAATAATATATATATATTATATATATATCTATTATTAATATATACTATATATATAATAATATATATATATATCTATATAGTATATATATAATATTATATATTCATACTAATAATTAAGAGATTGGTGATAGTAAAAATTTTGAGAGGTGTGTTTGCCTCTCAGCCGCGTGATCAGCTCGCGCTGAGTTGTGAAACGATTGAGTCACTATATCTATTCATAGTATATATATATATATATATAATATTTATAATATAGTATATATATATATAATCTCATATAATATTATATATTATATTAATTATATATACATAATATATATATACGTGTTTGTGTGTGTGTGGTGTGGTGTTTCGTGTG
>JABUQX010132873.1:27500-32500 GCA_015478945.1 Trachelipus rathkii | reverse complement strand
GCAGCTGTAGAAGTAGAAGTAGTAGTAGTAGCAGTAGTAGTAGTAGTAGTAGTAGTAGTAGTAGTAGTAGTAAGTAGTAGTATAGTAGTAGTATGTAACACAATTTATGTAACAGTAAAAAATTTAGTAAGAAAGTTCTCACATATTATTATTATATACAAATAAATCTCTCTCTCTCTCTCTCTCTCTCTCTCTCTCTCTCTCTCTATATATATATATATATATATATATATATATATATATAAATATATATATATATATATATATATATATATATATAATATAATATATATATATATATAACTATATATAAATATATATATGATTTATAGGAGAGGGTGTACTCGATTAACGTCCGAGCAGGACGAGCCATGCCCAAAAGGAATAGCTCATATTTCTCCCACTCCGTACAGTTGCGGAACCTGGGAGCGCTCGTTTTGTTCTGTCGAGTGCTCTAACACTGAGCCATCGGGCGCTGTTATATAAAGAAATATAAAATACCTAAGAAGCATGAGAAAAAAGTGAGGGGTCGACATATACATACAAAATCACACATATATACAAATTTAGTATAACGCTATTATCATTAAACAATATTTTTCAACACTAGCACTAATTATTTAGCTAATATTCAGTATCAATTAAGTTAATATTTTCATCACTAACATTAGCACTATTATCAATAACATTAATAACACTAATTAATAACTATCACTATTCATCACTATGCAACTATTAGCACTAATTATCCTTTCTATCTATTACTAATTGTAAGTGACATCATATGTGGGGTTGCTTAAGCTGCAGGTATTTTGATCCGTTTAATCCACAACTGTGCATGTGAAGACGAAAAACTGTAGGGTGTTCCTAGCCCTGAGCCGTTATTTATTATTGAGAGTCCATTTGTGAGACATGTAGCGGATTCTGGTGCCATGGTTGTCACAAACTCTACATCTAGCAACGTAATATCAATATCAAGCAGAAGAAATCCTATTTTGTCAATTGGGAGTCCATAATTAATATTTTTCGAAAGAACACGTACAATAACATTTGTAACTTCACGTTTTTAAAAATCTCTGGACGTTGAATAGAATAATATTCTAATTCCTAAACATTTTTCAAAATTAGCGTTTGCGAAAAATATTTTAATTCGATTATTTTTCAAAGGCTCTTCTGTCTTGGAAGTTGATCATTTCTAAACTTAAGAATTTCATTTATTCTTTATACCAATCTTTTCGGAGAGAGTATATTAATTAAGTCTCTTTAGATTCTTCTCTTTCTAGATGTTTTCTCTGCTATTTTCCTTCCGGTTCCTTCTAGTTCTAAAACCCCGTCTTGACCAAGGACGAACACCAGAATATATATAGTAAAGTACTATATAGTATATATATATATAATATATATATCTATAGTATATACTATATATATAGTAATATATATATATATATATATATTTATATATATATTATTTATATAAGAAAAATTGGAAAAACTACTACTACTTTTACTACTACAACTACTACAAGTTAACAATAGATAATAATAATAATCAATAATAATAATTAAATAATGAAATAATATTAATAATATATAATAAATAATAATAAAAATAATGATCAATAAAAATAAATATAATTTATTAAAAAAAAACCATAATAATAATGAAATAATAATAATGAATGAAATTAAATAATAATAATAATAATAAAAAATAAAATAATGATAAATAATTATTAATAATAATTATATAATAATTAATAAAATAATTAATAATATAATATAATAATAATAAATATATAATAATAATAATATAATAATAATATATAATAATAATAATAATAATAATAATATTAATAATATTAATAAAAATAATAAAAATAAATTAATAATTACAATAATAAAACTAATAATATTTAAAAAAAAAAAACAATCTTATACAATTACTTCAACTATTACTACTTTTAGTACTACTACTACTACTACTACTACTACTACTACTACTACTACTACTACTACTACTAGCAATTTTAAAATAAAAGTAATAAAATCGTTTACATTATGCAAATTTAACGAAATGTAATCACTCCAAATACACAATATACATAACTTATAGGAAGCTTGCGAGCGCACGCGCGCAAAAGCAAACACTAACATAGCATTTAAGAGATCTTTAATTAAATCGGATATTCATAACTCAATTCATTTTGTTAAAACGCCATTAAATATTAATGCTCACACTAAAGTTTAAAGACTTAGTACCTTCATGACCTAAATACCATTAATATATATATTATATATATATATAGTATATATATATATACTATATATAATATATATATATATTAATATATATATATCATATAGTATATATATATATATATTAATAAATTATTATATATCTTAATATATTTAATATCTATATATAAATAGTATATATATAATATATATATATATATATTATAATAAAATTAAATTATACATCGAGAGCTAACAATTTTGTTTCCCAAGTAAGAAAGATTTTAAATTAAAAATTTATAGAATCTCAAATCGTGCGCGAAATAATAATAATGAGAATACATGATAGGGAATAAAAAGGATAATGATTATAAAAATAAAAAGAACAATAACAATAACAAATTACAAATAACAAGTAACAAATAACAATAACAATAAACAATAACAATACAATACCATAATAATCAATAATAATACTAGATAATAATAATAATGGAATGGTAATAATAATATAATAATAATAATAATAATAATAATATAATCAATAATAATAATAATTACTACATAATAATAGATAATAATAATAATAATAATAATAATAATAATAATAATTAATACTTAATAATTATAATTGTAATTGTAATTGTAATTTGATAATATAATTATAATTATAAATCTCTAATTTATAACAATAGTTTGAATAATAATTAAATAATGATAATAATAAATAATAATAATAATAATGAATATAAAATAAATAAATAATAATAATAATAATAATAATAATAATACCTAATATAATAATATAATAATCAATAATTAAATAATAATAATACTAAAATAAATCAAATAAAATAATAATAATAATAATAATAATAATAATAATAATAATACAAAACAATAATAATAATAATAATAATATCTAAAAAACAATAATAATAATAATGAATAATAATAGATCAATAATAATAATAATAATAATAATAATAATAATAATAATAATAATAATAATAATAATAAATAATAATATAATAATAATAACAACGATAACACAATAACAACAATAATATCTAGCACCAACATCAACTAATATGTATTAAGTAATAATAATAATAATTAATAATAATAATAAATAATAATACATAATTAATAAGAATAATTAATTATATAATAAATAATAATAATAATAATAATAATAAGTGAATAGATAAAAATTAA
Source organism: Trachelipus rathkii (assembly GCA_015478945.1). Lineage (NCBI taxonomy): Eukaryota > Metazoa > Arthropoda > Malacostraca > Isopoda > Trachelipodidae > Trachelipus > Trachelipus rathkii. The sequence goes on along the minus strand of JABUQX010132873.1, from coordinate 29,047 downwards.
TATTGGTAGTTAAGCTATTCCACATATACAGGATGTTATAGCTAAAAAAAACGTAAATGTTCCACATATAAAGATGACTTCATCACAAATGGTGCTATAAAAGCTCAAAAAAAAAAAAAAAAAAAAAAATTCAACAGAAACTTTTCATCTAAGGCTTCCGTAGAAAACTCATATTCACTCCCCTTAGAAAGTGTGTCCTAAATAATATAATAATAAGTTAATAATAATAATATATAATAATAAAATATAATAATAAATAATAATAATAATAATATAATAAGATAAAATAATAATAATACATAATAATAATAATAATAATATATATAATAATAATAAATAAATAAGAAGAACAATAGTAAATAATAATAATCAATAACAAAAATAATAATTAATAATATATATAATAATAAATAATATAATAATATAAATAATAATAATAAATAATAATAATAATAATCAATAATTAATAATAACAATCAATAAAATAATAATAATAATAATATTATACATAATAATAATTAATAATAATAATAATACATAATAATAATATATAAATAATAATAACATAATAATAATAAGTAATAATATATTTATTAATAATAATAAATAATAATAAATAATACATAATAATAATAATAATAAATAATAATAATAATAATTAATGAATAATTAATAATAATTAATAATAAATAATAATAATATAATAATATAATAATAGTTATATTAATAATAATCATAATAATAATAATAATAATATAAAATATATAATAATAATATGATAATAATAATGATAATAATAATAATAATAATAATAATAATAATAATAATGATAAATAAAAATAAAAATAATAATTAATAATGAATAATAATATATAATAATAAGAATATTAACAGAAATAATGAAAAATAAAACACATAACAATATGACAGTAAAGAACAGAAATAGTAATAATAATATAAATAATAATAATAATAATTAATAATAATAAAATAGATAATAGTAATAATAATCTAATAATAATTAAAATCAATAATAATAATAGTAATAATAATGAGATTTAGGAAAATTAAGAAGAAGAAGAACTAAAGAACTACAGAATGATAAAAAAAGAAGAAGAAGACGAAGAAGAAGAAGAAGAAGAAGAGAAGAAGAAGAGAAGAAAGAAGAAGAAGAAGAAGACAGAAGAAGAAAGAAGAAGAAGAAGAAGAAGAAGAAGAAGACAGAAGAACGGAAGAAGAAGAAGAAGAAGAAGAAGAACGAAGAAGAAGACAAAGATAGGAGAGAAGGGAGAGAGAGAGGAGAGAGAAGAAGAGAGAGAGGAGAGAGAGAGAGAGAGAGAGAGAGAGAGAGAGAGAGGAGAGAAGAGCGAGGAGAGAGAGAGAGAGAGAGAGAGAGAGAGAGAGAGAGAGAGAGAGAGAGAGAGGGAGGCGGGAGAGAGAGAGAGAGAGTGGGAGAGAGAGAGAGAGAGAGAGAGAGAGAGAGAGAGAGAGAGAGAGAGAGAGAGAGAGAGAGAGAGAGAGAGAGAGAGAGAGAGAGAGAGAGAGAG
>JABUQX010132873.1:0-22500 GCA_015478945.1 Trachelipus rathkii | reverse complement strand
ATTAATATAAAATACTTATAATATTTCATAATATAATATAGAATTATAATTAAATCAATGTAGGTTCTGTATCCAGATAAAATTTTAATTTTCAGGGGGGGGCACAATACAAAAAATTAAAAATATTGATTAATAATATATTATAATATAATAATAATAATTATAAATTAATATTAATATAATTGCATATTATCAATTTTTTTTATAAATTAATAATATTTATAATTAAATATTAAAAAATTAATTTTCCGTTCAATTAATTAAATTAATAATATATTATAAGTTATAAAAAAAAGAATAAATAATATAAATATAAATATTATATAATAAATAAATAATATATAATAATATATATAAATATTATATAAATAGATATATAATAAATAAGTATAATAAAAATTATTATGGTACAATTGAATAATAATAGCAATAATTAATAATAATATAATAATAAAATAATTTAATTATATTTAAATATATACATAAATATAAGAAATAATAAGAATTAAATATTAAATATTAATAAACTTCAATGAATAATAGAATTTTATATATAAAATAATTAATTAATAATAATAATATTATTATATAATTAAATTGAGATAAGGAAATAAATATTATAATAAATAATGATTACCAACATAAGTAAAATCGCGAGAAAAGAAATAATCTCTCGCCATTACTAAAATCATCTTACCTAATTGTTAACTTATTAACTCTGCCCAAATGACTTAGAGTACCTGTGAAGCGTAAGATCCCCGATATTAAATAATCTCAGATTCTTCTCATTTCAAATTTGTACCTGGAATAGTATTGTAAGTGATGGGCAGAAGTCCAGATACAGTGTCTTTTCATTCTCCCCAGATAGTTGTGGATTACTCTCAAGTAGGTTTCATTAAGTAACCTATTGTGAACAATCTCTCTACTAGACATAAAAACGGGTTTATATATAGGATTTGTCAGTATTGCTCAGGAACGTAACTATTAGGTACCAATATTGTGTTGGAAATTAGTGACTAGGCGAACAAGAAACATTAAGCCACTCTTATGGTAAGTCTGGTATTTTTTGTGACGGGTTCTTATTTTGTTGCAATTAATTACTTAACTCAAAAATTGACAAGTGAATATAATATTTAATAATAAACCTCTCTCTCTAAATGCTGATATTAATATAATCATCGGAAGAGGAATTGTTTGGTCTGAGAATTTTGGAATTTGTTTATATCTTGATACAGCATTAATTTCTAAATATTCAGTTTCAGTATCAGATTGCGCTTACTCATTCTTCAAAATCATGCTGATTAAATTCTAATGTGAATTTTCTCTGATGGTATTCATTAGTTTAGTATTATTAACTAATGAACTTATTACAGATTTGTTCCTGACACGTACGATTATATATTAATAAAAATCAAGTTAGAACTTTAAACATTTATAATAATTAATTCAACTCGATCTATGAACATAACAAATTTTAGTGTGTATGGTAAAAAATTTCGGGGTGGCACATTAATATATATATATACATAGGTTCACCTTAGTGCCTCCACCTATTATACTGCCTCAACTATTGATATAATTAATATATATATATTATTTAAATTTATAGATATTTTAAATGTTTAGAGTTCATTGAAAGAGTTTTATATTAATTTTATGTATAAACATAAAAATATAATTATATATATTATATATATTATATATATATAATATATAAATATATTATTTAATATATTATATATATATATATATATTATATTATTAATATATAATATATATTATTATATATATATTATTATTTATAATATATATATAATAAATAATATTAATATTATATATATATATATATATATATTAATATTAATATATTTATATATTATAATTATATTAAATTATTATATGTATATATATAATATATTATTATATATATATATAATATAAATAATATATATATATTTAATATATATATATATATATATTATATATTAATAAATATATATATATATAGTATATTATATTGATGAGAATGGATTCAATAATTAAGATATCTACATATTTATAATAAAGTAAGGGGGGCTAATAAGGATTAATAATATTGTTAAAAATTATAGTTAAGTAATACTTACTTAATGGATCACATGGCAAAGTTATATGAAAGATTATTAGAATAGTAAATAATATATAGTCCAAAATTTAAAGTACCATTCCGTCAAGATTGTGCGTGAAAAGCTCTATGTCATGGTTACAAGATAGGTGTACGCATAACTTACTAGATCTTACATATGTTCTCGCATTTAAGAATGATACCTCACGGTAAAAGACATGGGATTACAATTAGGAAGCTATATATCGCCTTCATAGACTTGAAGATACAATAACATAACGTTCGTATTTTTTGATTCCTTGCTCCTCTCCAACGACATGCTGTTGGTGAGAGTTCTATTCGCAGTCTCTAACATGTGATTCATCGTAACTTCGTCTTGGTGAGCGTCAGACTGACTCAAAGGCAGTAAGACTCTCTACGTATCTTATGTTCTTCCCTAATAGGCCATTCTCATAGCTCATGGACTCCAAAGAGATCATAGAGAAGCAGACAATTCTTCCATTTTCAATCTCGCAATCCTAATTAAAAACACGCAAGTGATAGGCAAATTACTGTAATTTATGTTAAAAGATGTATGTGATTTTGGGGTGTCTCATACATTAATCTTGAGTTATAGGCTAGGAGTAAGGAGTGTACTGTGGCTGATTCCTGTACGTACTTGTTTAATTACCTGTGCTTCTATACAATAAGATTTGAGTAACTTCAGATCATTAAATAGATGTGTACATGACTAACGCTTGAATATGTTTTAACTATTTTTATCAGTGGAAGTATTGTAATTGCAAGTGTTGACTATCCATGGTATTTTTGCTGCATGTGTGAAACGATTGGATTTATTTGTATCGTGTTTGATGTCCTTTAGAAACGAAGGGCTATTGGTCTCGCACTACTAGTTACTCTAGAATTCCATAATGAAGACTCGTCAGTGATTTGTAAACGCACAGTGATGACTTTCAGAACAGTAATTGTGTGATATGAATGTAGTGAGATTAAACACAGAACATGGATAAAGATATGTGCTGATAACATAGCATAGCATCGGTTAAGTGATTGTGTACTAATCACATGCTGAGGATGTGATGACTATGATAGTGGTGAAGTCTATTGTGCGTTTATTTGCGCATCTCTTGGAATAGCGCTTTTGCTCACTTCTCTCTAATACAACTGTGCCTCATTCATGATCTCTCTCTCTCTATAATCACTATACTCCTTCTCTCTCTAACGCTCACCTATTGTCTCTAAGCACGTACACTGCGTGGTCGCCTCTGGCCAAAGTACTACTCTCCTACGTAGCTAGCGTCATCTCTGACGCTCCCTCTCTCATCTGAGGCAACTCTGTCAATGCATGCTCAGTCTTCTCTCATAAATACTCATGCTTGATAAGATATAAATATTTATTAATATGATGACGGGGTGAGACAGAATTTGGAAAGACGAATATTTGTATATGAAGTTTGTAGCATAGATTGCGCTGATAGTCTTTGATATTTATGGCGAGACGATGTACCATAGTCTTCGGCATCTATCATTGTGCTCTTGATGATTCCAGGTTCCGCGGATCCTTCGTCTCTGAATTTCCTTAAGGACCTAGTGAGTACCGCTATTCTTTCAGACATGCAGTAGTTCCTTTCCGGTCATGAATGTCTCTTGCTGATCCTTTGCGTCCGGTCGTAGTGTACTCTGTGAATATTTACCACTTTACCCGCGGTGCGGCTCTCAGTCTGAATGATTTGATCCCATTGATCCAGTCAGTTCTATAATCAGGCAGTATTCGGTAGAGACTAAAACGAGACCCTCTTATTCCTAGTGAGGTGTACATCTTAAGAAGAGCAGTTCTTGGCGTGGGTGTGGGAAAACGCAGTGGGGGATGGAGTATACGTCTCGACCCAAGCTTAAGCCAGATTCTGATGATTGTGTGGTTGAATCTATTTCTTTCTTGTAGAGAAGGTTGATTTGTCAGGAGAAGAGAGAAAAGATTATGCCGCAGGAGGTTGGTGATTTAAAGAGGTGCAAGTTTTTGAGGGACCGGCCACGGGCCTTCCTCCGGTAAGAAACTCACGAGATGCGTGTCAAGACTCAGTCCGGAATTACCGTGATGGAGTGAGAGACACGACTCATGCCCATTCACGTGTAACGGTACTTCTACTCAGAGGAGACAACGCTGGAAAAATGATCCCATGCATATGGTGAGCTGATATGGACGGGATGAGGACTGCTTTGCGGATCGTAGGCTGAAACGATAAAGAGTAATCATATGCATGGTCATGAGCAATTAGGGTAAGTAATTAGTTAGGGGTCCCAACACCAGACTTGACAAGGTCTCGCGTCCTTTAGCCAACTGACAACTGGTCTGTGCCATTCGAAGTGACTTTCGTTAATGCTCTCGAGTAGTATTTTGAATATACTATTATTGATATAATCATTATATGCATCTTTATACTAGTATATCTAATAATTTGTGACATAAATTACTACTCAACCTACTCACATATATCATTAATAAATACAACCTAATCCTACTTATAGATACATAAATCTCTTATGACTAATTAAACTATAGCATTTTCTTTACATTGAATCTGCACATAACATATCTCTACTCGACTATTAATCTTTATACATAAACTATATATATAAGCATCATACTCGATAATTTAGATACATTAATTATTATAATCATTATTTATAACAATTAACGTATATCTTATGTATTAAGATATGTATATTATTAAATATTAAAAAAAAATAGTTATTTAAAAGTAATAGTATACAAATATGATGATATATAGATAATAATATAATATGAACAATAGCCAATATGTAATCAACTATCCATAGATTATAGATAACTATAGTATGCCGTACTCACTAATAGTATGTGTAGTGTGGTGTGTGTCTAATGTGTGGTCTCGCTGTTCTCAGCTCTGTGTAGAAGTATGTATACCCACTGTTTGGGTATGCGTAACATCGAGACTAGACACATCACACACCACACACACAAACACACACACACATCATAATTATAAAATAATAATATAATATAAAAAAATATTATTATATTTTATATAATAAAAATAATATCGATAAAAACAAATGAATGAAAAAATGAGAAAAAAAAAAATAAATAAATGTGTTACGCATACCCAACAGTGGGTATACACATTTCTACAAAGAGATTTAGAATCTGGCTTAATTTTGGAAGAAACTCTTTGAAAGCGCTTCAGAATATCCAACCTCTTAGAAGGTTGATCAATTGGCAAGTAATGAAATCTTTTCTAGAATGGCTACAAAGAAAAGAAACTAAAAGTATTTAATACAGAACATCGTTAATGAATAAGATGTTATAAATATGTCCAAGATTATGTCGAGTTGATGCTATAGTTATGTCAAAGATTATGTCGAGTAGATGATATTGTTATGTCAAAATCATCGTAAAGAAATGCTATAGTTTTATTTGTCAAAAGATTTATGTCGGAGTTAGGCTGGGATATTTATTGTCAAGATTAGCGAGTAGGTGGTGGTATTTTGTCCAAAATTATGTCGAGTAGATGCTATAGTTATATCAAAGATTTCACCGAGTAGAAAGATGAATGGACAGATGTTTTGAGGCATTGTTATCTTTGCCTCAATTATAAATTCCAGAAGATAAGATTTTCGTTGCTCCAAAGCCAGTCTCCTAATATGGGATATTTTATCTTGGCTGAGAAAGATGTAAGGAATGGGAGAGTCGTCCACATAGGAATGGATAAGTGAAGATGTGATTAGGAGGAAGGCAATTAGTAAAATTTACATAAAAAAAGTGCCCCAGAACTCTAGATGTAAAGGATAAATGGTGAAAGGTCTACGATAGCTGTTATAGAATGACCGGAAAGGAAATCAGAGAGGCGACCGGAAAGGAAATCAGAGGAGGAACGAACCGGAAAGGAAATCAGAGAGAATGACCGGAAAGGAAATCAGAAAGAACGACCGGAAAGGAAATCAGAGAGAACGACCGGAAAGGAAATCAGAGAGAATGATAGATGCCGAAAGAGTGAAGCTCGAAAATCAAAGCATTGTGTCAAATTCAATCAAATACTTTCAAATTGCTCTGCGCCACAATAATGAAATAACAGAATTTTTGAAGAGAGAGAGATAGAGAGAGAGAGAAAGAGAGATGAGAGAGAGAGAGAGAAGAGAGAGAGAGAGAGAGAGAGAGAGAGAGAGAGAGAGAGAGAGAGAGAGAGAGAGAGAGAGAGAGAAGAGAGAGAGAGAGAGAGAGAGAGAGAGAGAGAGAGAGAGAAAGAGTCAGAAGGAAACGAAAATAGATCACTTGTACAGCAGGTGATTAGGTATAAAGTTAAAAGATGTATGATGTATCGATATCTTCCTGTAAAGAAAGATCTGAAAGCATTGCAAATCCTGACGTTTAATGGATGGTAATTAGAGGGCTGAGAAAAGCCTTCGGTTTTAAGAACATATTGAATGAGCGCTCGTTTCCAACAAGAAAAGATGATCGAAATGGAATTAAATAGAAGAAATAGTCTAAAAAGGTGTGGTAAAATATGAGAATTATAACTTTTTAGAAGCACAGGTCAATTTATCGTCAGGACCGTACTCCTTCTCAGCTTTAAACTAAGAAAGAGAAGTAACATCTTTACATTAAATTACAGTATTTGCCTAAATGTGTGGTAAGGGGGTGAGATTGAAAATGAAGAAATTGTTGCTCCATGTATATGGGAGTCAGAGGAGAGGGAGAAAGAGGAGAGAGAGAGAAGAAGAGAGAGAGAGAGAGAGAGAGAGAGAGAAGAGAGAGAGGAGAGAGAGAGAGAGAGAGAGAGAGAGAGAGAGAGACATATATATAAGTATATATAATATATATATATATATGTGTATTGTATCCGATAGACTATATATATATTATATATATATATATATATATAAATTATTATAATTATATATACAAATATATATATATATTATATATATTATTATATAATATATATATAGTATATATAATATATTATATATATATATTATATATATTATATATATATTATATATTATATATATATATACTATTATATATAATATATATATATATATATATATATATTATATATATTATATTATTATATATATATATAAATATATAATATATGTATTATATATAAATTATATATTTAAAATATATATATATATATATATATATATATTATATATATATATATATATAATATATATATATATTATAATATATATAATATATATATATATATATATATATATATATATATATTCAGTATACAACTTCGCCAAGGTCTCTAAGACTATAACATCAAATTTTCTTTTCAATAAAATGCGTTTAAAAGTTCAAATAGTTTCAAATTCAAACGAATTTAACGTTTCTCCAACTCCATTCAAGGGCTCTTGAAGAACTTTATAACTCGGGTTTATTCAAGGAATAAAATACTTGAGTTGTTCACACTGCTTTTTTTTTTGCAACAAGTTATTATTATTATTATTATTATTATTATTATTATTATTATTATTATTATTATTATTATTATTATTATTATTATTATTATTATTATTATTATTATTATTATTATTATTATTATTTTTATAGTTATTTTGATTTATTTATTTATTAATATATAAACATTGAATTATTATCATTTTTTATTACTAACATCAAGTGTCTTATTTCCAATTGATTATACCTCAACTTGTTGTTTATAATGATTATAAAATTCCAAAGCTATTGTTTGGAAGAAAAATACGCAAGCTGAACAGCATACAGCCATCTTTATCCTATAAAATCTATATTCACAATGATTTTTATTATTTTTGTATTCCTTATGCTCTTTTATTTTATTTTTTGTTCTTATTGAATTGGATAACTTTTGTTCAAATAATGAAAGATTTCTTTCATAAATGGTACAAGCCGTGGAGAACCGCTGCTATTATCTATATTTTGTAAAAAATAATAAAAAAATAATTTAATTTAAGTTAAGTAAAATATATTTTCACTTTCTGAAGTTCAATTAATGTAAAATTATTTTGCCTTTGTATAGAATACTTTTATATTGAATGATAAAATATTATTATGTTATATAGAATATTATTTAGTACTTTGTAGTTTGATTAATGTATTCATATATCTTTTTTTAAGTATTATTATGAGTTATATTTTGTTATAGTTTTTCTCTCCTCTTTTTTGCTGGATGATGGTGATTGATTATTCATCTGTCTCATGTCACATGATATTCACTCCGTACATAAACCTCTGTTATCTATTTCTTCATTTAGATATGTTAAAAATACTTTGCTATTCGACCTGAAATGTGTAGATCTTTCGAGAGTTGATATACAAGGTTCCTTATTCAGTGTTAGGGTGATATGATATTAATGTTGAATTATCCGGCTATGGAAATATAATTATCAGTGTGTATCATAAACTGATATTGTTTTATTATTGATTGATTAGTGTTTATTATTAATTTTATAATTATTATTATTAATTATATTATACTTATTATTTAATTATTTATTATTATTATTATTAGTTTTAATATTATTTAATTTTATAATTATTATTATTTAATTATTATTATATATATTATATTAATTATTATATCTAATTGTATAAAATATTATTCATTTATAATATATTTATAATATTTTTATCATCATTTTAATATTGAGAATGATTATTATTGTTATTTTATTTTAGGATTTATTTAATTTTATATTATATTATTATTTATTATTATTTAATTATATTATTTATTATATTATATTATATTATTATTATTATTATTATTATTATATTATTTATTATATTATATATATGATTATTAATTATATTTAATTAATTTTAATTATTAAATTATTATATTAATTATATTATCTTTTATTATACTATTATTTTATAAACCTCGATAGATGATTGTTATCGTGTTTATTGTAATTATATAGAATTATAATAGTGTGTTTGTATCAATAATGTATATGTGATTTAATAATTATTCGCGGAGTAGTATGTATGAGTGTAAGTTAAGTTGTTAATGTCTTCCCTTGTATGTTATGCAAAGTTTTAGTGTATATAGGTCAGTAAGTGATAGTATGAGTAAGAGTTAGTAGAGATTGTGAGTTTTATTGGTTGAGTAGGAAATGGTTGATATTATGTATATATTGTAAGATATCTCAGGTGAGTAGAAGAAGGTGATTTACATATATCCCTCTGATTAAGATTGCAAGATTGATACATGGTATAGGTATTATTGTTATGTGGTGGTCGTGTGATGATAGGATAGATTTGAAGTACGAGTGGACAAGTGTTGGTATTAGTAAGTAATTGTTAGCAGGATTAGCTGGTAGAATACAAGAAATTCCCGGTGATGTTGAAAGTAAAAATCGGTAATTAAGTGAGAGAAAATGAGATTTAAAGGTCCCTACTTGGTTTAGTTCTAGGAAGTATTTGAAGTGCATACTTAGTACTATGTTTAGCTCTTCTTCTCTCCTGGTGTTCAAATGGTGTATAGATCATTGTTTCTATGTTAGACGTTTCTGAGTTATCTATTGCTACTTAGGTAGCGACGAGTTGTATAGCTGTTAAATTGTAAATTATTAAGATGAAGTAATATAACTCTCTTATATTGCGATGACATATATTTGAGAGAATTCGTACTGGCTAGTTCTTTTCGGTTGTAATAAGTGTGTATAAGTTATGGATTTAGTTCGCCGTGAAAAGTTCTCGGACAGTGGATTCAGTGGACTTCGCTCCTGGACCACATCAGATCGCTGTTCGAGTGTTGAGTTAATATAGGCCAGAGGAACTATTAGGATGCTGTAGACGGGGTAGCTCCTAGAACCCTAGAGGTTTTTTTAAGTTATAACCTCGACGATTGTGTTAAGTTTCGTTTTGGTGTTAATAGTTCTTCCTTTTCAATATTCACATCGCTAATATGAGGTAATCTAGTGTACGTGTATGAATATTTACGCTCTGTAATTGTGCTGAGACAATTTTTTAAGTTCAGAGTGTGTGGTATTTGTCTATAACTACTAAAATGACTTGTCGATAAGCGTACCAACGTTATCTATTTCAATTCTTTTATAAATTTTGATATAATATGGTCTACCGATTGTGTTGGTCTCAATGTATGGATTTTATAATCTCATAATGAGGAGTTGTGGTTCATATAATGCGCGTGGATAAGTGTGAAGTGAAGAGATAGTTTAAAGTATACTCGAAATGAAGAGATGACACCGATAACATTAGAGAGCTTAATATCGGTATTTTTATGCTAGTGTGTGGAAAGCCAGAGGGTAAAAATATTGTGATGACATTGTTTATCAATATTACATATTTACGTCATTATTGGTTGAGATGTTTGGTCTTGGAAAGGATGATATGATTGTCGGTGTGTGAACTGTAGTTCGTATACTGATGTTATGGTAATAGGTAGTGTTGATAGTGAAATTCTCATAGCGAAATAATCGGAACCGCGAACATAGCTCACAGAAACCTCAGATTATAGTAATATTGTTGGAGTATATTTCAGAAGGTCAGTGATAAAGCTTGTGAGGGTTAAATTGGAGAAGAAGCAGAATAATGTAGTGTATAGTTCAGTGCTAGGGCAACTTTCGATATAGCGCTGTGAGATTAGATATAGAAAGCTATATAATAAATAATAGAGTGATTAATATAGTTTCTCGAGTTTGGAGAGGTTTTGTTGTAAGTGAGGGGGTGAACATTTTCAGATGTAATTGTTCGGTTCATCTTTGTCACTCAACTAATGGTATCGTCGGAAAGGGATTCAAGATACCACCATATACGTTTCTGTCGATAAATAGCATATTAGTGAGGATTTTCGCTGTTCCATGCGTTCCCCTGTGTTAAGCTCTAAGGTGAATGGCATAATTTTTTGAACCTGAACATCTGGGTCAGAGACCCGTTATCTTCATGCTACATATCACGATTATAAACTAAAGAAATGCGGTTATACTGCTGTTAGAGGAAGCTCAGTGATTTAGAATGAAGCCAATGCTGCTAACACGCTCTATTTTCTAATATTCAGCGACTTATGACAGTGTCCCATATCTTTTATATAAATAACTATACTATATTATATTAGCTTGTATCTCTGGTGATAGGACATGATTCATAGGCGTGCTCCCTTTTAGGAAAAAAAAGCAGATGCTAAAACTTTTTTAATTCACTTAGGTAGCGTTATGTCAGTTAGCAATAGAATAAATTAATAAATATTTCAGCATATATTGACTAAAGTTATCAAACGTATTTATGATCTGAACGTTTTGTCATTTAAGTTTTGGCTAAAATGTTAATCCATTTAATTTCAATACATTTGTAATATGTCTCAAAGGTAGCGTTATATATATATATATATATATATATATTATATATATTTATATATATATATAATCTATACATACATTCTATTTTATATTTGTATAGCGCTATCTTTATAAATATATTATATATATATATATATATATATAATATATATATATATATATATATATACTGAGTAGAAATAGAATTCAGAAACATTTTAACATATATCGGGTATATAAATGAAATTCTCAATAATAACTTTTTAAATATAATAATTTTTAAGCTATGAATTAGGATATACAAATATCTTATTTTAAGACTTTTCTAATTTTTTATTACATTTTCTGTGTACAAATATAAAATTATTATTTAGGGAATAAACGAAATTATTATTAGAAACTCAGATACTATACTGCTTTAATATTATTATTTAATATATTATATTTTTTTCTGTGGAAGGAGGTGGATGTATATATATATATCCTCCTTCCTTCCACAGAAAGGAGGGAGGGTGTATTAAACATCCTCCTTCCTCAAGAAAGGGTAAGGTTGCTGATACAAGCATCTGGAAAAGAAAAGCAGTTTGGAAGAACATGACAAACGTCGAAAAGAAAGCCCAGCCTGTACCGCCCCCTCTGTACCATTAATTAGGAAGAACTCGTCGCGACAGAAAATCCCCCCTAGAGCATCATGGGACCGCGACCGGACCCTCACTATGTAAATCGTCAATGTGAAGGGTTCATCCCCTGCCCAGGTGGGCCACAACCATTGCGCCTACTCTACATACTCATAATAACCCCTACCATATTATTACTATTCATGTATATTAGGATAAGAGTGCAAGGCATCCTGTTATGAAATATATTTTAACTTTTCTTTCTATCCAAAATCATTCTATATCGTTATAACTTCTATGACTAATATACTTACTAAACATATTTATCTATTTTATCCTTATCATATAGATACATCGTTATATTCTGATATACTATTCAAAATATATATCTCAACTTTCTCTTATCTAGGTCATCTCGCCAGTCACGGTAGTATAGTTTCCAACTAACATACTCATCCAACTATATCATCCGCTTATATAACCATCATATACCGGAACTCTATATCACTTCATCACTATTACCACATTATTAATGGACTCCAAATACTACATTATATCAACATACTTTCATTTATTTCTTCAATTACCTCACCTTACTCACATATCACATACCTCATAACTAATACGTTCATCCTCCTATTATTATATAACAATATCTATTCACTACCTAGCTAACCTCACTCTAAATATTGTATCGCTGTGACTCAGTGATATTTGTCGTGTGTAGATCATATTAGTGTGTCTATTGCGCTGTACGCATGTTTCTCTATTCTTTTCACAAAGCCATACCAAACACATGAGAATATATCCAGCATAGTATCTAATTAATAAACCCTCAAAGTTTAAGTAACACATCAAGAGACACACTCAATCCAACTATGAACTAATAAGTTCTCCTTTAGCGGAAGATATCAACACGATGAAATAACTAGAAAACAGCAAAAAAGCGAATTTATATATAAATAGTGAATTGACAAACTCAAAAAAGTGAAGCTCAATCTATACATAATGCACATAAATTAGAAAGACAGAAGAAGAAAATGATAAAGAAAAAAAAGACGAAGACTATTAATCAGAAAAAGGCTACGAAATCTCAAATGCATCTTGTTCTGAGTAGTGTTCTTAATTATTGTAGTTGTATTACTCAATCTCTCAAAAATATCATTTTCTAACATAGTCTTACCATAAAATATTAAAATTGATAGTTTATTAGCAATTCTCGGAGACGAATCACATTTAGTCTATAAGAAACTTTGGTCTCGACCTGCTACATTAACTTCACAACTGAGGAGTGTCCTTCACTCTATCAAATCTCAAATTAACCTTCGTTTAAAAGTTTTTTGATATCTGCATGTCAATCCATTGTATTATTTTACATATTTGTTCAATACAGTATCTCTTCAATCGCATCTCTCTTTTACACTACACCCTAGCCAAATTCTCTACCAATCCTCGTCAATACATACTTCTCTATCTCAGAAGTAATATTTCTATTGAAATAAATTTGAAAAATTATTTTGATTAATCCGTTTGAGGTTAAATGCCACACAGAACCAAATCATCGCATATCAATAGTTGCTAGGGCACCCTTTCCACTTCATCTCCATTGTATCCTACGCATTTTAATCGTCATATAAACGCAACCATTTCCTTGACAACTTTTATATTACCTTCATTCAACTCGAAATCTCTTCTTAACGTTGATATGAACTCTCATACAATCTTAGGAAATTGGTAATATATTAATACTCCGATATATAGTAGAAGATCATTATACATTCAAACACCTGGTTCAATTTTAATCTCCTGCTATTAATCGTATATGAATCGCTTATAAACCGTTAATCGATAAATCATATAACTCTTTAGACACTCTATTTTCATAATTTTCTTTGATTAACTAAATCAAGTGTCTTAATTCGGAATCTACTTTGTAAACGTATCTACATAGCTATTTTAATCGATTCCCAGATAATCAGTAAGGTGTTCTGTACATTAAAGACCAAATTTGAAAAACTTTACTCTTGATCTCATATACTACATAATAAATACTCAAGACACCGATATGAACGGTGTAATTCTCCCTCATTAATAGTGTGTAATCTTTTTCTAAAGTTCCAATTACTCTAGCCGGAATGTATGTTATTTAACTAAGCTAATTCAAATCAGTGTGTGATGAATTATATATTTATATCTATTTCTTTATCATAAAACTACCAATCTCTGTTATACTTTCAGACTCTTTTTTCTCATATGCGTTAAAACGCTCATTGATTAATCCAGATTCTATACTCTTGCTCATACTTCTACAATACACCTGATGAAACAGACTACTCGTTTGTTCTTCTACACTAACAACTGCGAGTTCATAGATGGCTTAGCAAGTAACATATATTTTAGCTGTCTAATTTCCATCATAAATCATTCGACATCGAATTATATTCAAATTATTACATAATTTCTAATTTAAATAAATCTCTAAATAATTAAGCAAACATTACCATTTTGATATCATGTATACTAACATATATATATATATATTTACTAATTATTTAATAAGTTACATTAAATATATCGTATAATATTTAATCAGTTAATCAATTATAATATATATTATTATATAAATAATTACTAAATAAAAATATACACGTAATTTAATTTAAATAATGCACTTTTAAATGAAAATTATATAAATGTTTGCATACATATATATTTAATAATGTAATTTACCTAATATAACATGATATTAAAATTAATTAATTTGAACATTATATTCAGTTACTAATATTACGTACAATAAATATTAATTGAGATTATTCACTCATTTAAAATTATTAATTTTGGTATAGATTTCCCACCCTCAAGTGCTTTCTGTGCTCTCTATCAGATCTCTGTACGATTATCAATTACAAGACTCAATACGGCGGAGATCTCGATATATATGTGTCACCAGCAGCACACATTACAATATGATCCTCGAGTGCCGATTGCGAGAGAATATCGTAGAGATAACAGTGAGAGCAACTTCAATAGTTCGGTTATCCATGTATTTTGCGCCTATATTCATACTTTAATTCTTTCTTCTTGAAAGGTCGTTTTGTTTATATGTCTCAGTCATGAAATTCTAGCCTTGAGATAGAATTCTGCCCGTATTATATTGTCTCATGTACAGTTTCAGATACTCCTCCTGCTCAGGAGGCGAGCCGTCGGGCGCGGAGTTAGATGATTAAGTAAGTATGTTGCTTGACTGAAGTCTACAGAATGTCTGATATGAATTTCTTGAAGTGGGTGCAGCGCAGGGAGCATAGAGTTTGCGTTTGGGATTTAAGATAACTTGGTAATTTGACTTTCTCTCATATATTTACGAGTTTTTACATATATTCAATCTATTTTACTCTGTTAGAGTACTCTGAACGCGTGATTGAAACGCTGCTCTATAGTTCTTGTCTGCTAAAATGTTAGCAGAGGTGGGATTATACTCTCGATTAAATGAGACGCTCAATATAAGTAGAGATAACCAATGGTGTGCATATGTTGGAGAGATACGGATGGAATATTGCTAAAGTTGTTAGTTTCCGAGGTTAAATCAAAGATTTTCGGATATGTTGATTTATGGAGCTGGTTGAGTGAGTCATAATTAGATTTGTCTAAATTACGCTGAGTGGCTGGGAACGGATTAATAAACTCTTTATTGCTTTAGTTGGAGTTCTTTTTCTCTTTTCTTGGCGATAATTAAATACATGTGCGGGATTATGAGATTTCCGTGTTCTGAATTAGATCAGATTATTTCAATCCTTGTAAACCAGTGTAATCGGCTAGATGATGAGGTATAATAATTTTGTGCCTGATTGCTTTATGTTGTGCCTGCTGTATGAAGAATCTATTTGCTTTACGTTTTTTTGTAAGTGAGGTGATGAGAGGTCGCGAACGGCAGATATAGTTATAATATATTTTAGTTGAGACATTTAGTTTACTATTTATGTGTATAGTCGCGAGATAATGATTATTATCATATTTTAATATTCAATTTTATATATATCAATTAATACGTGAGGTTATTTTAATTTCGTATAGGTAAATGTAATATTCCATATGTTTAATTAAGAATATTTATTAATAAATTATTGCTCAAATAATCTTTTCATATATATTCAAATTTCTATTAATTTACAATGTACGATTTATATTCATATTTTCGGAAAATATATATAACTTTTTCTCACGAAAATTAATTTATATTGTAATGCATTTGTAATACCATACATGGGAAGAAATGAAATCTGATATAAATTATATATATATATATATTAATATATATATTATATATATATATTAATTAATATATATATATATATATATATATATATATTATTAATATATATAATAATTTAATAATAATATATATATTATTATAATAATAATATATATTAATAATATATATATATTATATATTAATATATATTATTATTATAATATTATTAATATAATATAATATATATAATATTATATAAATATATATATATATATATATATATATATTTTTGATTCTATTATTTTTATGCTTTTATGTACATCGTCCATGGAGTATACAAATAATAAGGTCTATTTAGATGATATTTACCTTTATACACACTATTATATAGTAATTTATTTATTTTGCACAATATCCTTTCCTTTCCTCAAAAGGAAAACCATTTACAAGCATTATACCGTATTTCCTTTCCTCATCCCTCACTCATTTTCCTTTCTTATGGAGTCTATTCTCACCCCTCACCTTCCCCCCTCATTGCGTTCAGCTAGCTATTATTTAATAATATCTTCGAAAGTATATTCAGAATCTATTCTCTGGTTACGTGTGTTTACTATTCATTTGTATATCATTTCCTATTATTGCTTTACTTTTTTTAACATACTTTATTTAATTCTTATATAATGTAACTTCATAATAAATGGAAATTAAATATTATTAATTGTATTTTTTGGAGTATGATTATTTAATTTTTGGGGATCAATTTTATGAGTTTTGTGAGGTATAAATAGTTTTTGTAAAGTTTTTATTATAATGTTTTTCTAATGTGATATAATATAATATATATATATAAATATATATATATATAATATATATATATATATATATTATATATATATATTATAGATATAATAATATATTATACTTAATATATAATATATTATATTATTATTATTAATATATATATAAAGTATATATATTAATATATATATAAATATAAAAATACTACGATATATATTATATTATGTTATATTATATTTATATAATATGTTTATATTGGTATATTATCATATATTTACTTGTTATTTAAATGGTTTGTAAAGATTTTTTATTTTAATGTTATAAATTATAGAGGATCAAATGTTTCGGTTTAGTATTTAATGATTAAAGCTGTATATCTGTATAAATGTGATATAATTTCCTCTATATAAAATATATTAATTTATATTATTTGTGAATTATACATATAGAAAATCTTATATGTTTATTATATTGTATATAGTAATATATATATAGTGATCCTCAAAATTTATTGATTATTGGAATAACTCATAAATGATATGATAGTTAATCGTTTTTTGTAAATGAATCGTGAAAAAATTTTCTTTATTATAGACTTATTTAGGATATAAAATTATATTAAGTTGCTTGCTCGATTGTACGATATAGTGATTCGTAAAATATATGTGAGAAAGGAGATATTATGTTAAATATTAATATTTATTATCTATATAAGTACTTTTTCTTTCTTAAGATTACTTAAGTTGTTTAATAATTTATCCATTTATAAATAATAGTGAGAGTCTAGTTGATGTTACAAACCAGTAATTAGTAAATCAATTGTAATATGTAAGTTAAATTGCCAGTATTGATATTAGTGATTAATAAATATATTTATAGTATATACATTCTAATATTTTTATTAATTTTACTTATATATTTAATTAATAATTTTATATTTAAATACTCTCATTATAATCTATATAGAAACATCATTACTGTGATATAGTTGATAATCAGCTCCTAAAAGTTGACAGTGGTAAATAGAGTACACTACTTTACCATATTGGTATTAGGTAGGGTAATATATATATATTATATATTATATAGTATTGATTTTTCCCTGTTATTAGGCATAAATATTCTAGTATGGTCTCTATAGCTCTCACTAACTGCTAGGAATGTGTGGTATCCGGTGACTCACACTCCTTGGTAGGGTAGCTATGGTTAATGATGTCGACTCGAGGCTGCATGTATAGTAGAGCTGATTTAAACTTTTCCCAATAAATATTTATGTTCTGTACTGCAAGGGATACTATGTGTAAGTGTCAGTATAGTCACGTAAATTGCTCAATAAATTGATAATGATAGACACAACCACTGATTCAATGCCCAAGGTTTTATTATATATAAATGTAATAATAAATGTAAATGTACATTTATATTTATTTATATATGTAATATATGATGTAGTATTTATAAGCAGATTATATTCAGATAGTAATTAATATCATCTTGATGGGATCATATTATCATTATATATAATATTGAATAATTAAATCTATTATTGAGAATTATTAATTAGTTATAATTAAATTATTTATAATTTAATTATTTATTATATATATTTAATTATTATTATTACAACAAAAATTATTAATTATTTTTATAATGGTTACTTTCCCGAATTTTTGGAAAAATTTGGAAAGGAAAAAAATATAATTAAATTATTATAATAATATATTATTAGTGAATTTATTTGAATGTAGATATATTAATATATTTAATTTTACAAACAAATAATAGTATACCTGTGTTAGAATATGCTATTTTATTTTTAATTTTATAATAAATCTAATAATATATATCAGTTTAATAGAGAAAAATACTAATAGAACAAATATACATATACATATAATGAAAAGATATGCAAGTTTTCAATTAAGCTAATTAATTTAGTACAATTAATTTAATATAAATAGTATTTATTATCTTATCATACGCTATATTATATTATATCTTCAATACTTATATATATTATTGTGACATCTAAGTTTACTTATAAATATAAATATATATCATATTAATTTATATATATAATGCGTTGCCATATTTTTTTTCAATTTCAGGTATACATAAAGATGGCTAAGTTTTAATTATAGAGTAGTGTTTATAACTGAAATTTCTCTTATGTGAGCATTCAATTAAATTAGGATATAGATATATGCTTACTGGACACCTAGATCTCAATATTTATGTGTTATATGCATAGCTCAAATTAGTTACTTGTGACAAGCCTGGCTAGGTTTAATAAAGAGGAGTAATTGCTTATATAGTGAATAGTTAAGATACGGCACTCTCATAGATTGTCATATTATAAAACCCAGGCTCAAATGGCTAATTAATAGTTTACTCGCTCTCATTGGTATATGAGACTTAGCAAAATATACCACATACTACTTTATATCTAACCAATTAATACTATATTATATAAAATATATATTATATTATAAATAATATTAATATTATATTATATTATCATATTTGTATATTATATATTATATTATATTAATATATATTATATTATATATATATATATATATTATATATATTATATATATTAATTATATATATATATAATGTAATTAATATATATTAATAATATATATATTATATATATATTTAATATTTATATATAAATATATTATATATTAATATTTAATATATTATATATATATATATATATTAATATATATATATATTATATATATTATATTAATTAATATATATTATATAATATATTAATATATATATAATTAATATTATATATATTATATTAAATATTTTATTATTTAATTTATATATTAATTATATAATATATTCCTATTATATATAAAATATGTTAGGAAATATGATATTTTACACCGTCTTGCTACATTAAATCTTAATATTATATATTAATTATATAATAATTAATATTAATATATAATATAATTTAATATATATATATATATATATAATATATCACTATATATAATATAATTATTATTATTAATTTATATATATTATATTATAATATATAATATATATTTATATTATATTAAATTAATATAAATATAAATATTATAGTAGATATATATATATACTTGCTTATATATATTATATTGAGAATTATGTATATTAATATTCAGATATAGTGAATAATTGTTGTCAGGTGATATTTCTCCTAGTAACATAATAGAAATCTTTTCCATATAATACATTCTATATATATTATATATAATAGATTAGATTATATAATATATAAATTATAATTCTAAGTGTTACTTAGTTTTATTCAGGAGTAGTTGAGCTGGATGATGTTTGGCTGAACTGGGCCTAAGGAAAGTTTGTTATTGATATTTATTATTACGCTTAAGAAATTAATAATGATTTTTCCCACATACCATACATTATATATTTAATACTAACTTATAGTATATATTTAATTTATTTAGATATCTGTAGTTCAAATAGGTAGATAAGAGATATAACTATACTTTATTTACTTACTATGATGTGATCTATCGTATTCATATCTAATTATAATAATACAATTTGAATCTATGATAAACTATGTATATTTATTACTGTATTTGTTTGAATATAGTAAATGGGAGTAAGATGATAGAGACTTATAGTCCAACCTCATAGGGTTATAATCATATGCTAGAAATATAGTTATATATTACTATAAATAAATATAATAATATATTATACTGTAGTATCCTTCACGCAGCAGCTATTACGTACATATATGTAATAACACACCCGCATTACTTTTGGCGTCAATAGTTTATGATTTCTTGGAAAGGTATAATCAATAATTACAGTATCATATATATGAGTAATCTCTGTGAAAATCATAATTAATTATGTACAGAAATAGATTATTATAGTAATACTATATAAACTGACATATATATATATAATATAAGTCAGTTATACTATAATAGTAGTAATATATAATATCATCAATCTAAGTCCACTATTAATGTATAATGCTAGTACTATTATATATATAATATAGATTAAATATAATATATAATATAAAATATAGTATAATATAATATAGTTATTATATGTAATATAGTAACTAATCTTTATTATATATCTTAATATTTTTATGTCACTCCTAACATCTAAAATATTATCTATATACTATAATAATATATATTAATATTTTATTTATATTTATACTATGATATATATATATTAAATAAGTATAATTATATTATGATATATTATAATAATATTATTATTATGATTATCATATTATTATGTTTTATTTATAAATTATAATATACATATATATATTATATATAATAAGTAATAATTACCATTATTCATATATTAATTTTATCATAGTGAAAGAAAATAGTATATATCCTCTAGACACTAAGTATAATGATTATAATATATAATAAATGTATTATAAAAATGTCAACATAAGTACAGATAAAATGCACATAAGAAATATAAAGTGAGAAGATTCAAAAATAAAAATGTGTCAGATAGAATGCACTGCCACACCCAGCAAAAACACCCCCACATAAAATAAATCAAAATAAAAGAATACCTAAGATATATGAATATTATAATTAAAATATATATATTATAATATTTCTGAATATATAATATTGATAGTGATTAATAATTATTTTATTATTAATATAATAATATAAATATATATAGAGATTTATCATATATTTAATAAGAGTAATAAATAATTCTATAATTAATAATAATGATTTTATTAATTATTTATTATTATAATATTATATAAAAAATATATGTATATATAAGTTTATATATATATATAAGCTTATATATATATATATAATATATGATAATTAAATATCCTAATTCTCAATATAGATAAATAAATTATTTTAAATAAATTATTATAGTATATTATTAATAATAAATAGTTTATATTACATAAAAATAATATTTATAAATTAGGATATAGAAAAATAATCAGTTATATATATTTATGAGTAAACACCTTAAATCCTTAATTTAAACTTAAAAATAAATAATATATTATAAATTACACTCAATATATAGCTGATATATATACTCAATACTATTATTAATAAATATTAACTTATAGTTATATTCATATATCATAGTTCATACACAATATAGTATATTATTTTTAAATGATTTATCTAATTTATATTAATGCTATCTATTTATTTTTACAAAATTTAGAGTATGTTTTTTTTAATGTAACGTGTAGTTAAAAACTAAAATTGTAATCATTTTTAGTAGATGATTTTAAGTTGTCTTCAAAACATAATTCGTTCATGAGCTCGAAAAATTATATTTTAAAATTATTTCTTTGAATAATGAGTACTTTAAATTACGCA
>JABUQX010132872.1:2500-7500 GCA_015478945.1 Trachelipus rathkii | reverse complement strand
TTGAGTTTATTTTAAAAATTACCAAAATTTTTTTCTCGGGAGTGTTGTGCTCATTGAAATTCAAATGTGTTAAAAATGTGCAATATGAAACCATTCATCTTTTTTCATACTCTATCTATATTTATGAATATTTTTTTTTATAAAGTATTTTATATATATATATATATATATATATATATATATATATATATATATATATATATATATATATATATATATATATATATATATATATATATATATTAAGGTTGGTTGATATATGTATATATATATATATATATATATGTATATAGTTAGCATATAGTTAGTATATATATATATATATATATATATATATATATATATATATATATATATATATATGTAAGTTACTTAACGGAGAAAATTTAATACTACAAATTGTTAAATGTATTGTATATGAAGCGAAAGTTTAAATAAAAAAAAACATTTTAAGGTGCGAAAATTGAAATTAAAATGGAAATTAAAATTTATTTTGTCAATTTTGAAACCGACTACTTTGACGCGCTTATGGAAATTAAGTAAGATATATATATATATATATATATATATATATATATATATATATATATATTATATATATATATATATATATATATATATTTATATTTATATATATCTATATATTATATATATATATGTATATATATTATATTATTATCGTTGATTTCCGCTAACTCAAGGGATTCAGTAATAATTTAAAAATTCATTGATTTATATATATATATATAAGTTCTAATATACTGAGTAAATGCATTAAAATATATATATATATATATATATATATATATATATATATATATATATATATATATATATGTTATTATATATTTTTATATATATATATATAATTATATATATATATTATTATATTACATATATTATATTATAAATATATATATATATATATATATATATATATATATTATATATGGTTATTGTTATATATATATATATATATATATACATATATACATATATACATATATCCATAATATATATATATATATATATATATTATTATTATTATATAAATCTTGTTTCATAAACATATATTATGAAATATATATTCTCATTAATGTTCTAAAATGGTAATAAATATTATTATATATTGATATATATATATATTATATATATGTTATTATATATTATATATTATTATAGTTATATATATATATATATATATTATATATACAAACATATATATATATATATTATATATATATTTATATATTACATATATATATATATATATATATATATATATATATATATATATATATTATATAGCTGAGTAGAATCAGATGTACATATAAATCGTATATATATGTACATATATATCGATATATAAGATAGAGTAGCAGTTTGATATATATATATATATATATATATTTTATATAAAGAGAATGTATTAATTATCCTAATGTCAGTAGAGTTCAATTACCTCCAAATCCTGAAAAGCTCCAAATCACGGTGAAATGATCACTAAAAAGGAGCTAAAAAAAAAAAAAGGAGCTAAAAACGAAAGAGACGTTGCTGCAAACTGCTTCTCAGCAAAGGGCTGGAAAGTAGCCAGGATTTAATTGTATATAAATCAAGACCCCATACATTAAGAGTTTTGCACATTGCAGCCCTTCTTTATAATTCACAGCTAAATTGCTAAAATAATTCCATGACGCATACTGTATATACTTTTGTATAGCTGTTTGTTTGTTTATTTTGAAGGTTGTGTATAATTTATACAGGTTTATTTTCATGTGTTTATTAATTTTTTCGTGTATATACACATATTCAAACACACACACACATATATTTATATATATATATATATATATATATATATATATATATATATATAAAAAAAAAAATATAAATATATATATATATATATATATATATATATATATATATATATATATATATATATATATATATATATATATATTACCTGATTGGAAAATTTTTAAGACAGGTGGCGCCACTACTCAATAAAAGGGGCTAGGTTTGCGGGCGGGTGTTGTACGGGAAGCTTGTTTTGTCCTTGAAACGTACTGAAAAGATCAGCGCGATATCTTTCCTCAGTACCGAGTTGCATCCTGGTGAGTGAAGACATGTTGTCGTGTCTCGGCGGATTGCCTGGATGTCTTCAATTGAGTCAAATCGTTTCCCTTTCAGCGAAATTTTCAATTTTGGAAACAGGTAGAAGTCGGCAGGAGCTATATCAGGGGAATAGGGTGGTTGCGGAAGCACAGGTATTTGGAATTTGGTAAAAAATTCCGTGATCGAGAAGGCCACATGAGCCGGTGCGTTGTCGTGGTGGAGGACCCAATTTTTGTCTCGCCAAAGTGCATGCCTTTTCTTCCGCACTTTTTCGCGCAAACGCTGAAGGACACTTTTATAGTATTCCTGGTTGACTGTCTGCCCTCTAGGGGCAAATTTTTGATGCGTGATATCAGAAGAATAAAAAATAAAAACCATCAACATTGTCTTCACATTCGACCGACTTTGTCGCGCTTTTTTCGGTCGTGGCGAATTTGGACCCTTCCACTGCGATGATTGTGCCTTTGTTTCTGGGTCATACCCATAAACCCATGATTCGTCGTTTGTAATTACACTATTTAAAAATCTCGGTCACTTTCGACCCGATTAATCAGGTCTTGGGACACTTCAAGTCGGTGTTGTTTCTGCTGGTCTGACAACAATTTTGGAATGAATTTCGCGGACACTCGACGCATTTTCAAATCTTCAGTTAAAATTGACTGAACCGCGTAGAAACTTAAATTCAGTTCATCAGACATCTCCCTAATTGTTAGTCTACGGTCAGAGCGCACTAAATCGCGAACTTTCACAATGTTTTCGTTGGTTGTTGAAGTGGAAGGCCGGCCGGACCGGGGGTCATCTTCGACTGATTCGCGGCCATCTTTGAATCTGTTGAACCAGATAAAAACATTTGACCGGCTCAGACATTTATCCCCGTAAGCTATTTTTAAGAGTTCATAAGTCTCCGAAGCTGATTTCCCGGTTTTAAAACAAAATTTTACACAAACTCGTTGTTCCGTTTTTTCAGCCATTTTGAGAAATCAAAAATCCGCCGAGACACGACAACATACCTTCACTCACCAGGATGCAACTCGGTACTGAGGAAAGATATCGCGCTGATCTTTTCAGTACGTTTCAAGGACAAAACAAGCTTCCCGTACAACACCCGCCCGCAAACCTAGCCCCTTTTATTGAGCAGTGGCGCCACCTGTCTTAAAACTTTCCAATCAGAGTATATATATATATATATATATATATATATATATAGTATATAGTTAGTATATATATATATATATATATATATATATATATATATATATATATATATATATATATATATATATATATATATATATATATAGTTTTTTTTGCTCAGCTCCTTCCTCAGCACATAAATCTCAACATCTAATTTATTGGAGTGAAAGCATGATTCTCCAACACTTTAATTAATGGGTAATAATCGATAAAATATGTTTTTTGGGGATAGAAAAATACTGTTTATGCCTAAACTCATTTAAAAGTTTCCAAATCGCAATATTATGGAAGATTCTCATATTTTGAAAAGATTTTCATTTAAATAATTAAATTTCCATAAATTTCCAGGTATGCTAATATTTTTCTCTCTTTTTATTTTTTTTTATTTTTTACTTTTTTTTTTTTTTTTTTTTTTTGTATAAGTGAAAAAAAAGTGCGAACTTTAAAAGGACAAATTCGTCAGTTTTAAAATTCCTCTTAACATCTATTCTTGTAGTACTGATTAAAGTATGAATTATGATATATGAGTTAGGTTAGCATATAATCTTAGACAATCACTCTTTAGTACATGTACTCGTGAAGTATGTATATTAAGCTGTAAGTTATAAATACAATACCGTAGGTGTGAGGAGCATGTAAAACAGATTTAGTAACAAGTACAAGTAACAAGTACAAGTAACAAGTACGTATGTTAAGACGTGACTGTTAAAAGAAGCCTTTAAATGAAATGATGTGATTTTCAATTTATTCTATCTATATATTGCAAAATATAATATAATATAAATATATTATATATATATTATAAAAAAGAATATAAATATATTATAAAATATTATATTATAAATTATAAAAATATAATATAAATATAATAAAGGGAAGGTAGTTACTTTTGCATTTCTTATTTTTCTTAATTATAGATTAAATAATATATATTAAATATATAAAGTTTGTTTCGAAAAATTAATGTCATCTATCATCATTTAGTCTCCTTGGTTTTACATTTTAAATCGCTTTTATATTTAAGTTATATCCAAAAATTGTAACATTTTTGGAGAAAAATTAGAAACAAATTGAATAATTTGTTACCTTATGTAAGTTCTTTTTGACACATTTATTCATTTACTTTTTCATTTGGTATAAAAAGCAGAATGTCCCATATATATATATATATATATATATATATATATATATATATATATATATATATATATAAAAATAAATATTATATATATATTATTATATTATTATTATTATTATATATATATATATATATATATATATATATGTTATTATTATTAAGTTATTGGTTATAGTACATATTATATATATATATATTATATATATATTTCATTATTACATATATATATATATTGTTATATATACATATTCCATATTTAGTTATATATATATTAATATTATTATTATATATATTATATATATTACATATATTATATTATAAATATATATATAGTTATATATATACATATTATATATTATTACATATATATTATTATATATATATTGTATATTACATATTATATATATATATAATTAGGCTTAGGTTCAAGTACATTTTGTCAAGTACAAGTACAAGAACTCTAGAATTGTTCAAGTACAAGTACAAGACTCTAGAATTTGTTCAAGTACAAGTATAAGTACAAGTACTTTATATATATTTTTGCATATAT
>JABUQX010132871.1:0-15806 GCA_015478945.1 Trachelipus rathkii | reverse complement strand
CTGCTACTCTTTTTTTACAAATTTATTGATATTCAGAACACTGATTTACCATTTTAGATATAACAGTTTATTACCCGTCCTATGTGCGTAAGTTAGTGAAAGCGATGAAAATAAGTTTTAAAAGGTTTTTAAATTATAAATATATCTTTATAACTTGATTATACTATGTAGGCCCCGTGGAATCATAGTGATCAGTGCAAGTGAATATTTTATATGTGTTTCTTATTACTTTTTAGCTAGCTTCTTTTTGGATAGAAAATCCAGATTAGGCATGAACTGGATTTTTATTATATTATATAATGCTGCCTCAGTAGGAGACCTACGCTCAAATTTTCTTCTTTAAATAAAACTTAGAATCCATCGTAGGCCTCAACTAATAGGCTCCGGCTGATCATTGCACGGGCCTCCAACATTGCTTAGCCTACATAATTTATGACTATGTAAATAATTATTATGTATTATTTTCTTATTTTTTATTATTGTTAGTGTTATTTAGCTTCCCAAGTCCTAATTATTTTTGTATTATTTTTGTAGGATCTTGGGGTCTCTGCTATAGGCTCAGCATTAGCCACACTTTTGGAATTTTCTCTTACAAATATATGGTGTTGTATGAAGCCGTGACTTATTTGCAACCTTCATAACTCTACTTACCCAGAAACACGACATTGGTGATCCCGGAGTGACAAGAGGCTTACAGTAGTAGGCCCAGGATACCCATTCTTCAAGTATTAGCGAGATTTTCAGACCTCAAGTTCCACGCCAGATCTTACAAGACGATCTATTTTTTCGCCGCTATTGCTATAGCGGAATTATTATTATTATTATTATTATTATTATTATTATTATTATTATTATTATTATTATTATTATTATTATTATTATTATTATTATTATTATTATTATTATTATTATTATTATTATTATTATTATTATTATTATTATTATTATTATTATTATTTTGCTACATTATTTTTTCTATTTTTATATTCTTTTTGTTTTTCTTTTTATATATATATATCTGTATGTAATCTTCCCCTTATCCCCAGATTGGGGTATTGTGCGTAACATACACGGAAACAAACCCTTCCCCCGAATTGGGGGTATTGTATGTAATATACACCGGAAACAGCAGTTTTTATTTTTTATTTTCAAGACGGAAATAGAATTATTATATCACCGGGAACAGAAAAATTTTCAAGCAGGAAACAATAGTTTTCAAACCAGAAACAAAAAAGGTTATTGATTTTTTTACCATATTTATACCAGGAACAAAATAGTTAATTTTTTTTTTTAATCATATTTTCGCACTGCCAATATTTATATTTATTTTTTTTTCATTTTATAAGTTAACTTTTGTGTATTTGTGCTGTTGGCTTTTGCTTTCTCCTTCATTCTTCCCCCTCCAATTCTTATCTCGTCTCCTCTCTTCACGATTTCTTTTCTCTTACTTTCTTCTACTGCACTCGTCATGGTTGAGACAGATTCTCCTCCCACCCATGTGGTTTCTTCTGTTCGCTCTTCCGCTGCTCTTTCTTACTCGGCGTACCCATCTCATGCCTCGTATCCCTGCTCTATTTACGACGCCTCTAACGATCCATGTTCCTCTCCGTTTTCTAGAGTTGAGGCCCGTCTTACATCTCTGGAACAAGGCATGGCTGATGTCAAGGCGGTGCTAAAGGACATCAAAGGATTTACCTTCCCGCACCCACTCCTCTGGCCGTTCTCTCACCCCTGGCCATACACAATACCCAACGGATATTGTTTTTACCACCACCGGTTTGGCTTGAAAGCGCATAAGTGCAACCAACCCTGCACTTTTTCGGGAAACCCCCTAGCCAGCGGTCCATAAAGGCGGTGGATCCAGCTGGCCACCCCGCTGTTTGTTCTTCCTTCTCCGCCTTCTTCGTCTCAGGATGTCCTGCGCCTTTTCGACAGGTCCACAAACCTATCTTTCTACCTATCATACCTGAAGCGTCTCTATTCTTTATTGCCTAGAGTTACTACCCAAAAGTCCGCTTCCCTTCTTCTGGACCGGGCTTCTTTACGCCAGGCAAATGGTAGTACCATCCCCGTCTATGTGAGCGCTTGTGCACCTTAGACCTCTCCTCCGCGTCCAATTCCCGGGGGTATTTGTGGTTGCTGACGTGACCCAACCCATTTTGGGTCCTGATTTTCGTCACATTTTGACCTTAATTGGTCGATCTAAGAAAAGGAGACTGGTTGACGGTTGTTACGCTCTGTCTTCTGCAGGTAACCGTAGTTGTCTTCTGTTCTCTTAAAGGCATCTCTGCTGTTGTCCTTTTCTTACCTCCCCTTTCTTCACCAATCCTGCAGAAGGAGTATTTTCCGCGCTGTGAACCCTTGTTCTTCTTCCTCTCCTGTTCAACTTCTGTGCGCCATCATATAGAGTACTACTGGCTCTCCCACTTTCGCTCGTGCTCGGCGTCTGCCTTCTGACAAGCTCAAGGCAGCCAAGGCGGAGTTTTGAGCACATGCTCGAACTGGTATCGTCCGCCTTCCAATAAGTTCTTTGGTCTCCCCCCTCCACAATGCTGCCTAAAGTCTTCTAGATTGGAGGCCTGTGGAGATTATTATAGCGGCTCTGACACGCTGTACGATACCACGATCTCTACCCGGTTCCTCAACATCCAGTCTTTTCACCTCTAACTGGCTGGTAAATCATTTTTAGTAAATTGGATTCTTTGAGGAGCTTACCACCAGATCCCAGTCGCACTAGAGGACATCCCGAAGACGGCCATCATCACCCCTTTTGTCCTCTTTGAGTACACACGCATGCTTTTCGGTTTGAGGGGTGCAGCTCAGACTTTTCAACGCTTCATCGATGACGTCCTTAGAGGTCTCCCCTTCGCATTTGCTAATCTGGATGACCTCCCCTCATAGCTTCCATCTTTCTCCTGCCGAGGCATGAGGCAACCATCTACGTGCAGTTTTCTTGCCAGGTCTGTACGAATGTAGGCATGCATCTCAACCCAGCAAAAGTGGTTTTTTGGTGCCCTTCTCTTACCTTTCTAGGACACACAATGTTTCAGCGGATGGCATTTGTTCCTCTCTGCAGAAGCCTGGGAGGCTCCAGCACCTTCCTAGGCCTGTCTCTGAAGCAGCTTTCCGTCCTGAGTACCCTCGCATGCTTAAATTTTCTATCATCGTTTTCTCAAATCGGCGCTGGATATTCTTCGACCCCTCACCGCTCTCATCCGCCCCAAACACCGAGGCAGTTCTACAAAAGTGGACTGGTCTGACGAAGGCTACTGCCTGCTTGTTGAAGCTTCCAAAGAACACTCGCTTCAGCCACACTCTTAGTCCACACCCACAGGACTCAGCTCCGACCAGAGTTCAGGTGGATGCTTCCGATTTTGCTGTCGGAGGTGTTCTCCAACAAGCAGCGCCTGAACGGAGTGTGGTCTCCCTCTCGCTTTTTTCTCTCCGCAAAAGTTGCAACCTCCTGAGACTCGTTACAGTGCTTTCGGCAGGGAGTTACTGCGATGTTACTCGCGTCGTGCATTTCCGCTGCTTTAGGGCTGGAGAGGTCGGTGAGTCCACATACTCGGGACTGATCACAAAAACCACTTACCTTTCGCTATGGTCTCCATGAAAAACGAACAGGCCACTCTCCCTCGAGAAGCTCGTCACCTGAAGTATTGCGTCACAGTTTCACCACCTGATGTCAAACATAGATAATTCAGGTGGTCGACAACTTCACTGGCTGACGCTCTCTTCCCGCCATGTGAAATCGACCCGCGATTTCAGCCTTACCCAACATCGACTTCGACTACGACACTATGGCAACGTGCCAGACTACCGAAGATCCTGCACTTCCACAAGACTCTTCTCTCAAGCTGGAGGGGCTCCAACTCCCTGGGATAGAGAAGAAACTTCTGTGCAATGTCTCTCAAGGGATCTCCTCGTCCTTTCGTACCTGCATCGTTCCGTAAGGTCTTCCATCAATCTTCACTCGGCTTCTCCACATCCTGGCATTGACAGGCCATTCACGCAAACTGGTGAGCTTCCTGGACCCGATTGCGTGTGGCCTTGATCTGATTATGCCCCCCGAGTGTATGCAAACCTGCGTAGTGCCGTCACCTTGTCTTCCTTCCGCCAGCGATATATCCTAACGTGATCCACCGTCACACCAAGTCCCCGCTAGGCACTTTTTATCTTACCTCCCTGGTGCTCGCTATGAACGTTGTCCACATCCGACATCGTTGACCCTCTAGCCTCCCTCCCGCGGTAAGAAAATATTAACCCCATTCCTTTTACGTGCAATACTAGATCGTTCACACGATGGACCGAGGCTATCCCTCTCTCTTTCGCCAACGCGCGGAATCCATAGCTAAAGCTTTCTTGGCTCATTGGATTTCGCGCTCGTTTTGGTGTGCCGCTTTCTGTCACAACGGACCAAGGTAGACCTTTGAATTCTTCTTATGGAGAGATTTGAATGAAATCTTCTTGGTTCAGAGAAGATTAACACTGACTTCTTTCAATCCAAAAGCGAACGGCCTTATTATTGAACGTTTCCACCGTCAAGCTAAAGGCTTCTCTTCTAGCTCAGCCAAATCCGGAAAAATTGGACTGACGCTCTCCCCTTCGTAATGCTTGGCATTCGTTCGGCTGTTAAAAGGATCTGCACTGTTCGGCTGCTGATTTGTGTATGGTTACCTCCTCTTCGTCTTTCCTGGTGACTTCTTCTCACAGTCTTCTCCTCCTTTTACAGCCGACCCGCTTGCTTATCTTACCCGCTTTAGGCGCTGTGCTTTCGTCGTGGAGACAAACTCCTTCTCGTCCACACAAGGTGCATTCCTATATCCCTAAGGACCTTTCTTCTTGCACTCATGTCTTCGTTCGACATGACTCCCACCGCACCGCTCTAAAACCTAAGTACGACGGATCTTTTCCTGTGATACTTAGGAAGGAAAAATTCTTCACGATCTAGCGTCCCACACGTACAGAAGTCGTTTCAATCGACCGCCTTAAGCCTGCTTTCTTCGAGGCGAATCCTCCTCCTGTTCTCGACCCTGACGCTTTACCTTTTGTTTCAATTTCTCCTCCTTTCAACTCGTTCTTTTAACGTTCCTATATTTTCTTTATTTCATCTCTCCTCCTCCTCTCTTCCTCCTCCTCATCTCCCTTTCCCTGATCCTCTCCTTATCCTCCTCCCCCTCCTTCTCCTCGGCCAACAGCACCAATACGACCGGCTCAGACTCCACCCGCACGGTCATCGTCAACCTTGCCTTCCTCCACTCCGGCTCAGGATTCTTCACCTCCAGTTCCACCTCGGGCTACTCTTACGACACATGCAGATGTTCCGACTCGCCCGATCACCCGCTCACAATCTGGAAATCCTGTCCAGACTCCATCCCAAGCTCCTACTAGACTATCGAGCAGAGGTAGGCATATACGATGGCCAGCGCGCTACCTCGATTAAGTTATCGTGCCTTTGGCACTGCAAGGGGGTATATAGCCTTACGCTACTCTGAATGTAATCAAACGGCAGGTATTTGCAAGGTAATTTACAGTATTGCAGCGTAATTTCGAACGAACGAAGAATGCGGTTGTCGGTATTCTTTTGTTTAATTATGATGCATAGCAACAGCTTGTGTAACGGACGCCGCCGATATCGTCTCTGCTATTTTTTTTACAAATTTATGATATTCAGACACTGAATTTACCATTTTTATGATAAAACATTTATTACCCGTCTATGTGGTAAGTTAGTGAAGCGATGAAAATAATGTTAAAAGTTTTAAATTATAAATATATCTTTATAAATTGATTATACTATGTAGGCCCCGTGGAATCATAGTGATCAGTGCAAGTGAATATTTTATATGTGTTTCTTATTACTTTTTAGCTAGCTTCTTTTTGGATAGAAAATCCAGATTAGGCATGAACTGGATTTTTATTATATTATATAATGCTGCCTCAGTAGGAGACCTACGCTCAAATTTTCTTCTTTAAATAAAACTTAGAATCCATCGTAGGCCTCCACTAATAGGCTCCGGCTGATCATTCCACGGGCCTCCAACATTGCTTAGCCTACATAATTTATGACTATGTAAATAATTATTATGTATTATTTTCTTATTTTTTATTATTGTTAGTGTTATTTAGCTTCCCAAGTCCTAATTATTTTTGTATTATTTTTGTAGGATCTTGGGGTCTCAGCTATAGTCTCTGCTATAGGCTCAGCATTAGCCACACTTTTGGAATTGTTTTTTTCTTGCAAATATATGGTGTTATATGAAGCCGTGACTTACTTGAAACCTTCATAACTCTACCTACCCAAACACCGACAATATATATATATATATTTATATATAAATATATATATATTTGGTTCGGTTAAGTTAGGTTAAGTTAATTTACGTTAGGTTACATAGATTTAAATAAATAATTAGGACTTGTTTTTTTAATATTTTTATAGGTGTGAAGCTCTTTTATTAAAATAAAGTTTTATTTTGACTTTTATCAAATAAAAATGTGATCGGATCCATGCAATCGATATAGATAAAACTCATTCACACAAAATTGAGAAGATTCTATTTTTCAATATTAATAACTCTATAGGTTGTTTAATCTACTGTAGCAAGGAGGTGAGCTGTCACGCCAATTCGCAAATTCCCTAACTCTGCTGGACCTTCCGCAGTTCGCAATTCCGCAACTTTTTTCTGATTCGCCAATCCGCTATCGAAATTCTGCAATTCTGCAATTTGTCCTGTTTCGCCAGACCGCTATCGCAAAATCGGCTAATTCTTTCGCTAATATATATTTTTTTTTTCACTATTGAGGTCTGGAACAGTTCGCTAACCCTTTATCGATAGTTAAAAACATAATTTTGAATAAACATTACCTTACAATTTATAAATTTAACAGATAAAAAGTTTATAATATATATATATATATATATATATATATATATATATATAATATATATATATATATATATATATATATATATATATTATATATATATATCAGTTGTGACTCCAGTAAACTTTTACTACTCGCTGCTCTCTCTCCTCTCTCTCTCTCTCTCTCTCTCTCTCTCTTAGATAATATATATATATATATATATATTATATATATATATATATATATATATATAGATATATATTAATATAATATATAATATATATATATATATTAATATATATAGATTAATACTTGAGTGTATATTCTTAAAACGTTTTCTTTAATTTATAGTTGATTCATGATTAACTATAATAATATTTCAAAGTTATTCCTTTCTTCCATTCATTCTAAGTATTTTACGAATTTCTTTTATTATTTTTAGTTTTATTAAATTATTCTTTGTTATAAAATTTATCTATTATATGTATAGTACTTAAGCATGTATTTATAAACATAGTATTTATAAACAATTTTTGTATTCTAAATTCACAGACACCATCTCCGCCATTCGATTTGGGTATGAACTGGCGCCATTTTTAATGTGTTAAAAGCGTTATTTAATTAGCGGCTATTCTGATTGTATGTTTAATTTGCATAATCTTTTATATTTATTATGTATAATTTCATTTATTTGACCAACTTTCGCAAAAATATAAGAGAATTTTATCCGTTAACACATTATGAAATTTGCAAAAATAGATCGTTTCTATAATGTTAACTCTTGCTAAGCACGAGTGTAGCACCGAGTGCAGAGTCGCCTCTGATTATATATATATATATATATATATATATATATTTATATATTATAATATAATATTAATATAATATATATATATATATACTATATATATATATATTATATATATATATATTTATATATATATATATAATATATATATATAATATTATTTATATATATTATATATATATATATATAAACTATATATATTTACAAAAGAAAACATTTAGATAAATGTCCATTTTGTAAACGTCGATAAATTTTTAGCAGAAAAAGAAAATTA
This sequence comes from Trachelipus rathkii, assembly GCA_015478945.1. Taxonomy (NCBI): domain Eukaryota; kingdom Metazoa; phylum Arthropoda; class Malacostraca; order Isopoda; family Trachelipodidae; genus Trachelipus; species Trachelipus rathkii. The sequence goes on along the minus strand of JABUQX010132871.1, from coordinate 7,854 downwards.
GGAAGACGGAAATTTTTTTTTCTTTTCATAATTTTTATTATATTTCATTCTCCCTGTTATCAGAACTTCTGAATTCGGGAAAGTGGCGTCCTCACCTTTCTGAAGTTAAATGAAGAAGTCGTGAAAGAGGCGACGATTTGCCTCCAGTGGACCACTGTGTGAAAGTGGCAACTTCTCTTTCTGGAAACCTCGCTGGCGGAAGTAGCGGAATTTGTAACCAGTACATCGCAGCAAGTTTCGTCAAAAGTGCCAGGGAATCCTAGGAAAAGTTAAACTCCAAATCACAAGGTATCTTAGTATATCACCTCATTGCAAGGTATATACACCTCTTTCGTAATTTTTTTTTAAACGCGTTAAAGTAAATTTTATATTTAAAAGTACAAACAATTTTTCTAATCTAAACGAATAACATAGATTTACACTAACTTTTATGGGCAGTGTATATTTATAAATCAAAACGTATCTAAACACTCATCACAAAAACAATAAGTGATGAAAATATTATACTCTCAAAGTTTGGTCAACTCGGCCACGCGAAATGACCAAAAGAAAAACTCAAATGCCGAAAAAAAAAACGTTGCAAAATCAACTTTGCGACAACGATTTTTCGAGGAGCTCAGGAACCATCGGTTTCAAAACCCTACACATATGGGGTATCACACTCCCACATCTTTTGCTCACAAACCATTTGAGACTGCTCACACCTATTATCACCAGAAGAAACCGCAACATTTGACACCAGATGTGCTCTTTCAATGTTTTCCTCCTTATGGACACCCTCAACATAAATCTCACTTACACAGTGGCAAAAATTCCTCTAAGGAGAATCATACACAGAGAGCCAACAAATTTTTCATGCATTTCGCTAAAAGAGAAGAACTTGTCAATGACTGGCGGAGACCTTCCCCATTACTCAGGAAATACAGGGAAGCTCCCAAACCTTACGCACACCCATACAAAGATGAGCATTTTCGAAGAAACAACTCAACTAATTCCAATCGAAATCCAAATAGAGCCATGGCACATCCCCACAGTGGGACTCTCAATGTTTGCAGCTCAGCAGCTGAAACGTTTGTAAAGGGCAGTTCAAATGTATACATTAGCCAACTTTTCTTAAAAATGTAAATTTCAATACTTATAGAAGTAACACCATTTTTATTCCAACTATATTATTATTGGTAACGACTCCCCAATGGAGTCTAATTATAAAAAGCGATGTGTTCAAACTTCTAACCCAATTTCTTACAGGAAGGATGGCATCACTGATGATGAATTGTGGCCATCAGCGGGTGCTGTCCATGATATTTCAAATCAAAACAAATGCCACGCAGCATATACTGAAAACAGAATCCGCTGTAGGATGACAAAAACACAATTTGATTCTCATAATGGAAATCAAATTGAAAAATTTACGAACCACATTAGTTATAAGGTTTTAAATAATTTTTTTTTCATAAAACAATCTTACTGTGTGATTCCTTGTAGCGAGTGTTAATAGTTTTCTTTGCTATCGTAGTTTTTAGAAAAAAAATTAAAATAGCCCCAAAAAACAAAAGAATTTTTTTGCCATTTTTTTAGAACAATTGTCTTACGCTGATTCCACGAATGTTATTATTTCTGTGAGCATCGTAGTTTCGAGAAAAAAAATAAAATATAAAAAAAAATCAAAATATTTTTTTTGCATTTTTAGAACAATTATCTTACGCTGATTCCCAATTATTAGTTTTCTTGTAGCTATCCTAGTTTTCGAGGGATTACCTATCAGTATAACCCACTATACGTCATATATTGACCCTCATCGGGGACAATATAAGTCGAAGGTCTAAGTGCAAATTCCGAAAAAAAATTGAACAGAAAATTATCGGGGAAATATTTTCTTTGTGATTTTAGAGATTTTCACACTTAGACCTTAGTTTTAAACACCCCTAACACTCTGGCGCCCTATTTTTTTGCGGTCAAAGTCTTTTTTTTCTGTGCCATGCATATGCAACAATGTGTATGCCTTACTGTAGGTGCTGTCGTTCTTTAGTGATGTCAGCTTAGACACAACCTATATATATAAATAATAATCGAAGCTCAGACGAAAATTGAATTGTTACCCAATTTTCTTTACGCTGATTCGACGAATGTTATTAGTTTTCTGTAGAAGCTATCGTAGTTTCGAGAAAAAAAATATAAAATTAGCCCCAAAAAAATTAAAAAATTTTTTGTGCCATTATTTAGAACAATCTTTTTCGCTGAATCCAATGAATGGTTATTAGTTTTTTTGTAGCTATCGTAGTTTCGATGAAAAAAACAAAAATAAAAAATCCAAAAATTCAAAAAAAATTTTTTTTCATTTTTAAAACAATTTTTTACGGCTGATCCACGAATGTAATTAGTTTTCTTGTAGCTATCGTAGTTTTTTGAGAAAAAAAAATAAAATACCCCAAAAAATCAAAAAAATTTTCTTTGCCATTTCAGAACAATTTTCTTACGCTGATTCCACGCATGTATTCATTTTTCTTGTAGCTATTGTAGTTTTCGAGAAAAAAATAAAATATAAAAAAGATAAAATCAAAATTTTTTTTTTCATTTTTTAGAACAATTATCTTACGCTGATTCCAGACGAAGTATTATTTTCTTTGTAGCTATCCTATTTTCGTAGAACTATGTTGAACCCACGGGTAATGCGTCATATAGTTGACGCTAGCTCATCGGCTTGTGATATATATCGAAGCTTGAAGTGCAAATTCCGAAAAAAAAATTGAAGCAGAAAAATTACAATGTTTGAAATATTTTCTTTGTGATTTTTAAAGTTTTACACTTAGACCTTCGCCTTATATTAGTTTCCGAAAGCGCCGTCACTATATGACGTCATTATCGGTTTAACGATAGTCTGGCTTAAGAAAAGGTATTTGAAAGCAATTGAGGCCGTTTTGCGATTCCCGTAGGCGACACTTATATACGATAGTACGATTTTCGAAGGGAACCGAAAAAAGACCTAACTTGATCGCGAAACACCTTTTAAGGTATAAACTAAACACTTCACTCCCACTATAGTGACGTATCTATTCTGGAACTGAAATATAAGTCAAAGGCTAGTGTGAAAACGTCTAAAAAGTCACAGAAGAAAATAATTCCCAAAAAATTGTAGGTCGAAATTATTTTTCGAAATTTGCACTTAGAAACTTTCGACTTAAATTAGTTCAACAAACAAACGAACGAACGGTCAACGAACAAACGAAGACTAAACATACGATATAAGTCGACGGTAATAAGATAAGTCGATGGTCAAGTATAATCGATTCAAGGTATAAGTCGAGGTCGTGAGTGTTTAGTCGAAGAGTTAAGTGTTTAAGTCGAAGGTCTAAGTGTTAAGTGCGAAGGTTAAAGTATAAGTCGAATGTCTAAGTGCTAAGTCGAAGGTCTAATATAAAGTCCAAGGTCTAAGTGCTAAGTCGAAGTCTAAGTGCTAAGTCGAAGTGTCTAAGTGCTAAGTCGAAGGTCTAAGTGCTAAAGTCTAAAATGTCTCAAAGCGAAGGTTTCTAGTGCTAACGAGGTCTAAGTGCTAAGTCAAGGTCTAAGTTATAAGTCGAAGGTCTAAAAGGAATATCTTAGATTTTTGATTCTTTTCTTGTTTGTTCGTTTGTTTTTAGAACAATAATCTTACGCTGATTCCACGAATGTTATAGTTTTCTTGTGGCTATTCGTGTTCTGAGTTTTTTGCACTTAGCCTATCGACCTTATATAGTATGTCTTTGTGTTCGTTTGTTCGTCTGACCGTTTCGTTCGTTTGTTTGTTGGACTAATATAAGATCGAAGGTCTAGTAAAAAAATTTCCGAAAAATAATTCGACTTAAAATTTTTTGGGAATTATTTTCTCTGTGATTTTTTAGAGTTTTCACACTTAGACCTTTGACCTATATCAGTTCCCTTCCGACCTCACTATATGGGGTTGAAGTGATAGTATATACCTTAAAAGGTGTTTGCGCGATCAAGTTAGATCGTTTTTCGATTCCTTTCGGAAACTCACTATAGTTTAGTGTCGGCTTAACGGGAAATCGCAACACGGATGCCAACTGAACGCTTTCAAATGCCACTTTTAGTGTATAAACTCGCTTCAACTCGATATAGTGACGTTTAGGAACTGATCATAAGTCAAAGGTCTAAGATGTGAAATCTCTAAAATCACAAAGAATATATTTCCCCGAAATTTTCGTGTTCAATTTTTTTTCGGGAAGTTTGCACTTAGACCTCGTCGACTTATGATTAGTCCCGAATGGGCGTGCACTATATGAGTCATAGTGGGTTAACGATAGTATCTCGAAAACTAGGATAGCTACAAGAAAACTATAACATCGTGGAATCAGCGTAAGAAAATTGTTCTAAAAATTGAAAAAAAAAAAATGAAATTTTTTTGGAGATGATTTTTTTTATTTTTTTTTCTCGGAAACTACTATAGCGTAACAGAACTAAAACATTCGTTGGAAATCAAGGCGTTAAGAAAATTGTGTCTAAAAATGGCAAAAAAATTTTTTATTTTTTGGGGCTATTTTATTTTTTGTCTCAAAAACTTCCAAATATTACAGAAAACAAATAAAACATTCGTGGAATCAGCGAAGGAAGATAATTGTTCTAAAAATGACAAAAAAAATTTAATGATTTTTTGTGATCATTTTATTTTTTTTTCTGAAACTACGATAGCTACAAGAAAACTAATAACATTCGTGGAATTAGCGCGTGAGAAAATTGTTCTAAAAATGGCAAAAATTTTATTTCTTATTTGATTTTGGGGCTATTTATTTTTTTCTCAAAAACTACGATAGCGACAAGAAAACTAATAACGATTCGTGGAATCAGCGTATGAAAATTGTTCTAAAAATGGAAAAAAAATTTTTTGATTTTTTTTTTGGAATTTTATTTTTTTCTCGAAAACTACGAATAGCTACAAGAAAATAATAACATTTCGTGGAATCAGCGTAAAGAAAATTGTTAAAAATGGCAAACAAAAAAATTATTCTTATTTTTGGGGGTATTTTATTTTTTTTCTCAAAAAACTACGGATAGTCTACAAGAAAACTAATACTATGTTGTCGTGGAATCAGTCGTAAGAAAATTGTTTCTAAAGAATGTAAAAAAAATTTTTTTAATTTTTTGGGATATTTAATTTTTTTCTCGAAAACTACATAAGTACAGGAAAACTAATAACATTCGTGGAATCAGCGTAGAAAATTGTATCTAAAATATGGCAAAAAATTTTTTTTGATGTTTTTTTTGTTATTTTTTTTTTCTCGGAAACTACGATAGCTACAAGAAAAATAAAAAACATTCGTGGAATCAGCGTAAGAGAGTTGTTCTGAAAATATGAAAAAATTGTTTTTGAGAGTTTTTTTGGTATTAATTTTATTTCTCGAAACACGATGGTACAAGGAAAACTATTGTCTTTTCCATTTTTAAAACAAGTTTATTACGCTGGATTCCAAAAAGGTGTATTGATGTTTTTTGTAGCTATACGTTTAGTTTCGAGGAAAAAAAATAAAACCTAGACATAAATATAAATCCAAAATAAAATTTTTATTCATTCCATCTTTTTTAGGTAAACACAATGATCTTACGGGCTGATCGCTACACGATGTTATAGTTTTTCATTTTGCTTTTCAGTTTCCACAATATATCGGAAAAGAGCTAAAATTATATACGACCTTTCGGTCCCCTCTCATAGCGGGTTTTTCGGGCAATGGTTCTTTTAAGAGTTGCAGCTCTCAGCTAGCAATGTATCTTTCATTAACGAACTTTCTACTTATTATCATCTCTGGTACCGATTCGGTGTTCTCGCGGTTGAACTTATCTGAATTTTGAGTATTGCTTTTAAACACTTTGATGGAACTATATTTAGGTGGTTTACTTGCCTACTGGGGAATCGGGGAAAAATCTAATCAAGAATTCAATTGCAATTTGCGTGGACAGGTGTTCAAATATTGCAATTATTTTCTTAAATTTTTTGAAAGCTGGAACGGCAATTTTCAGCCAGTTGTTATTAGGGTTCATTATCCTGATATTCATTCAAACTCGATAAGTACCAACAGTTGTGATTCAGTACAGGTAAGGTCCGAAAAAAATTTGTTGCCAAAGGTTCTATATGTTTGAAATCTAATTTTAATTCAAAGTCTGGTTAAATTATAGGTGCTACAGGTTCGTTCTCCAGAACCAGAGTCAATATTAGTCGATGCTTTGGTTATTTTCATCCATTACAGAAGAGTGTATGCATCCTTCACCATGATTGAAGTATACAAGTATTTAATTTAAATATATATAGTATATAATATTATGATATAATATATATACTATATTATATATATATATATAATATAAAGATATATATTAATATATTAATAATAATATATTTAATATACTGATATTAATAATAATATATTATATTTATAATTTAATACTAATAATATATATATATATATTATTTAATATTATAATACTAATAATTAGTTGTTTCTAATAATTAGGGTGAGATAATACTAAACCCAACTATTTTTTTATTTTGGTTAATCTCTTGTGGTTATCACCTCGACTAACTACCTTTAACGAGTGAGCACAAAAGATGAGACCAAGAACTAAACCCTCGCTTTTGTATTGCCTTAGTTTGTAATGGTATTGTTCTCTTACAGAAATCATTGGTCGATCTGAAATTTCCCAGATTTCTCTGGGATGTCAGTATTAGTGGGACAGTCAAGTAAAGGAAATGATGACCACAGTTTCCGGGCTTGGTCGTGCATCTTTGTAGATGCTTAGAAGTGGTTCATGTTTGTGTTAAAGTTGATCTATATTTAAAAATGTTGCAAGTTTGAGCTTTTAGATCTCCGAGCGTCATTCATGAAGGTTTCAAGTTAAGCTTACATCTTGAATAGTTTTTCGCGACCATGTACAATAATGATTCTTAGTCTAACAGTTGTAGCGGAAAGATTGTTAAATTAAAACCAAAAATGGCTCGCATCATAATAGAACATGAAATTTCCATATGTTTTCAGGGACACTCAATTTCTTTTCTTACGCTGGATTCCACGATGTTATTAGTTTCTTTTATGGTCGATCGGGTTTATGTTGTTTATCTTTATTGAGGGTGTTAATGAAAAGAATTGAATTGTGATTCTCTCTAAATAATATATTCTCAGAGTTAGAGAAATGTTTTTGTTAGTCTCTCCTTAGTGTGTGTGGAGGTGTGTTATTAGTAAGCAAGTTTTGTGCACTGTTTATTTCTCTGACGGAATTGTTTTTATAGGTTCATTGTAGCTACGTAGTGATTTGTTATAGATATAAGTAAAATAAAAATAAAATGTTCATATCTTCAGAAAGATTGTTATTTTGTATTTTCCCCATTTTGAAAACATAAGAGATTCTTATAAAAATTAGTTATAAATTAGTTATATTAGTTATCTTAGTAGCTATCGTTGGGTTTGAGAAAAAAATAATAATAAAATACTCCCCAAAAAATTCAAAAAAAATATAATCTTTTTCGGCAATAATTCAAAATTTGGACATTGATACATAAATTGCTTTATTATGATTCATTGTTATATATCGTAGTTTTACGAGGAAATAATAAAATATTAAAAATATAAAGGATCCAAATAAATCAATAAATAAATATTCGCTTTTTTTATATATATATAGGTGATAACTCAATTTTCTACTAGGCTGATTTCCACGGAATGGCTTAATTATAGTTTTACTATTTATTTTCATACTATCGTATTGGTATAAACCTGTTTATATCATGACTTTATTTTTTTTAAATAAATTCTATTTTAAGGTTTAGTTGCATTGTCGCTAAGAATTCGAATTAACTTTTTTTCTACTAAG
>JABUQX010132870.1:22500-24242 GCA_015478945.1 Trachelipus rathkii | reverse complement strand
CCAACTGCTGAGGTCCCTTACCTAGGGACTTAACGCACAACAATTATGGCTGGGTTCCTCTCATACTGATACAGGTGGGAGGGAGGCCAAAACATCCAGATATTCAACGATATGGAACAGCTGATTAAGGAACCTACACACAATCCCAGATCATTCTTAACTAATTCTTGAACACTCTGACTTATACCCACCACTTCTCCTTTGTTACAAATATACCATTATCCTCCTATCGGTAACTCTGACCACAATCTTGTAGCTCTTAGGTACAACATTTAATCTCCATTAGCTCCGCCCTACCCTAAGCGAACTTTTTGGCGTTTCAATCGAGCTAATTGGGGTACATTCCATCGCTTTTTTGCAAACTACGGTTGGAATGAGTCATGTTTTGTTCCGATGGACGACTCTGCGCCTGTTGGAAAAGGTAGGGGCCATGATCACCGAAGGGATGAACAGGTTCATTCCATTCAACTAAATCATTTTCTTCCTCAAAAATCCACGGCTCGATGAAACTTGCCTCTTGCCATCCAGGAGTGAAATGGCCATCAAGGGAAAAATTCTCATTCTCCTGTCGCTCTAACTAATTTTTATTCTGTTCGGAATCGTTGCAGGGATAATATTCGACAGGAGAAGCGTGCTTATACTAAAAGGAAGTGCTCTGTCCTACTTGGTTCTTCTACTGATAAAAATTTCTGGCCTCTTGCCAAAAACATCTCTAATAACTTCTGTAAATCTGCCATTCCTCCTCTTATCTGTTCTGACGGTTCTGCTAACACTCCTTCTAAAAAAGCTAATCTCTTCAGACCCTTTTCATCTAATTCCACCCTTTAAGATTTCGACTTCCATTTCCTATTCCTTTCCCTCTCAGGTATCCAATGTCTCCACCAGTCATTAACCATGATTGGGTGCATGGGATTCTGAGTTTAATGAACGTTAGGAAAGCTAGCGGCTCGGATGGTATTCTTCCTCGTGTTTAGAGGGGTGTTTCTGAGTTGGCGCCCGTCTTCTTCAACTCTACTTCTATGCCCTTAAATACTAATACTGTTCCCTCAGGCTAAGCTATATTCAGCCGATCCCGAAAAAAGAGTAGCCTCTCTGATCTTTCCAACTATTGTCCTATATCTCTGACTTGTTTTATTCTGTCTAAAATCTTTGAAACTCTCCTTAAATCTAATTTCCTGGAGCATCTAGAATCTAATTCCCTTTTTTTCAGATCATCAGTATGGCATTCGAAGCTCAATGAATAGGGGTTGAAGTTTATGGCTAAGACATAAATTAAGTTCTCACTTTCAGACTCCTTGATCCTTTTAATGCGACGACTTAAGGCACTATCTCTTTCTAGGTATTACAACGTAGAGTTCGAGGGATTGACCTCTGAGGCCCCTCCACCACTGCTTCGCCCTCGTAACAAAAGAGCCAGCTCGCTACGAATATTGTGTGAAATATTGGCACCAAGGCTCGTCTGTTGTGGTTTTTCTTCCAGCTATATCCGTTTTTTGTGGAGCCTCTTTACTCTTCATTTGTTTTTCCACCTTCCTCTTTAAGGCCCACATCTAGCCACCTTTTAGGAATTACGTTAGCAAGGGCTTCGTGTTTTTTGAGTTAGAAATTTGTGACAATCGACCAACAGAAGAGAATAATTAATATAAAACATTTCTCATCAACGAAATTGCAATTTTGTTTTATTAAACATTTTCACCCCAATTAATTAGCAAGGGAAAAACTCACTTTTAAGAGTTTCTTTA